>JANIJG010009111.1:210987-318191 GCA_024611175.1 Megaceryle torquata | reverse complement strand
CCAAAACTGAGCCCTGAGGGACACCGCTTGTGACTGGTCACCAACTGGACTTAACTCCATTTACCACCACTATCTGGACCCAGACACCCAGCCAGTTTCTAACCCAGCGAAGAGTCCACCTGTCCAAGCCATGAGCCGCCAGCTTCTCCAGCAGAATGCTGTGGGAAACTGTCAAATGCCTCACTGAAGCGCAGGTCACCTGACTGTAGAAGGAGATCAGGTTGGTTAAACAGGACTTGCCCTTCATGAACCCATGTTGGCTGGGCCTGATCCCCCTGTTATCCTGCACTTGCTGCATGATCAACCCCAAGATGAACTGTTCCATAATATTCCCTGGAGCCGAGGTCAGGCTGACAGGCCTATAGTTCCCCCGATCCTCCTTCCTGCTCTTCTTGTAGATGGGTGTCATATTGGCAAGTCTCCAGTCATCCAGGACTTCCCCAGTTGACCAGGATTGATGATAAATGATGAGGAGAGGTTTGGCAACTTCCTCTGCCAGCTCCCTCAGCACCCTCAGGTGGATCCCATCCAGCCCCATAGACTTATAGGTGTCCAGCTGGCTTAGCAGGTCTTTCACTACTATTTCCTGGATTGCGAGTGGATTATTCTGATCTCCATCCGTATCTTCCAGCTCAGGGGACTGAATACCATGAGGATAACTGGTCTGACTATTGAAGACTGAGGCAAAGAAGACATTAAGTACCTCAGCCTTTTCCTCATCCTTGATAACAATGTTTCCCCTTGCATCCAGTAAAGGGTGGAGAGTAAATGACAGAAATCACTGTCGCCCAATTTTCTCTACCTATAGAAGACATTCATATTTGATCCACATCCTAGGCTCAGTTCTTATCTTCTTACAAATAGTCAGTGTCTTAGTTCTCTTAGCCATTCACTTATTCTTATATCACATCAGTCCAGCACAGCAGATGATTTCATCAAAAATATCAAGAAACAAAGATGACTGCTGGTCTGGCCTGAAATTTGGAAAGAAACTCAATTTAAAATCAAAATTAATTTAAATGTCTCTGGACATGGCACTGCTGAAAGAAGCACTGCTGAATCTGTCAATTTATTCATTCCACCAAGAACTTTCTGGTGAATATACATTAATGTACTTTCGGTAGGTCTGCAATGCAAGTGTGATTTGTTTCTCCTAGAAGCCATGTATGTTTAAATTCCAAAGCTGTATGCATCTGAAGAATTCACTTAATCATGGGAAACCAACATATACAGAGAGTAAAAGAAGCCAACAGCCTACATAGTCCCTTTAGAGAATTAGCCACATGATAGCATTAAGGTGGAATTAAACAAGAAAACAAAACAACTTTTTAAAACTTCCAAACAGATTTTTAAACCCAGCCCAATCCTGGTGTCTAACCAACATAACCTTCAGCATAAAAGCTGAAAGAAGAAGTGAAGAGACCTGTTTAAAAGCTATCTTCACATTCTCCTTCAGAAGCCTCCTCTGACTCTTTGTCTAGGGTTAGAGGCTAGACTGGCCACTAGATGAATGAAGAATTGCTCTCTATTAACACCTCTTCCTTCCCAAAGAGGAAGAGGTAGGAGAGAAGGGAGACTTACAGATTAGAAAATAAAAATAAAACAGCCTTAATGAAAATAATAATAATAAAATGAAATATAAACAAATATATAAAAAATATCAGCATTGAACCCAATGTCCCTGATGACAATTGCGTCGTCACGACCACTAATGCTGTGGAGCAGGCAGTGGAGAAGTCCCAGACTGGACCCAGGGGCAGACAGGAACCAGATTCAGGATGTGGATACTGGAACTGGATTCAGGAACACATGGATCAGGATTGAAGGCAAAACAGACCTCCTTGGATGCTGGCCATTGAAGAAGAGAGATTGACCCTCATGATCCCTCAGCTTTATACTAAATGTTACATACATGGAATGGAAGACCTTATTGATTAGGGTCATCTGTCCTGTCTGCTCCTCCCTGACAGTGCAGGTTTTTTACTTTCTGCAGCCCCAACATGGTATACAAGGTTTAGCAGTGACCTTGGTCTGCACAGGAGCAATTACAGCAAAAGCCTTTCTGCATACCAATCCTTGGTAGTAACCATAAACATCAAGCATTATCACTACTAGAAGTAGACAAAATATGCCATTAACTTCTAAAAATGAAGTTACTTAGAAGAGACTGAGCTGGAAAGTAAAATCACTGAAAGAATAAGTTCTGTTCTAACTCAAACCAGGAGGCTCTTTGAATTGAAAGAGATGATGGAAAGGAAATTGCAGCAAGAGTTTCAGATGCAGTGGGCAAAGGTTGTGGCTCTTTTGAAGTTTGACTTGGGATGCCTTTTTACAATGACAATAAGAGGAGTAGTCCACCTTCACTGTCAACACGGGAACCTCAAGTCTAATTTATCCTGGGTTTCCCTTATCTTTGTGCGGCTGCCTTTCACAGCACTGGTCATTCATCTCATGGTAGTTCACAAATTTATGCATAATAGACAGCAAGATGTTAATAGGAAAAAAGTGTTCGATTTCTAAGTGGTTTGGTTTTGTTTCTGCAATATTTTTTGTTTGTTTGTTTTTCTGGAAAAGCTAAAAATCCCATTAAAATAATTTAGTTAGCTCTCACTCTCTTGAATAATAAGACTGGCTAGCAAGTGACTTCTTGGTAGCTGAGAAATACTTGTCTTCCAGGCTTTAATAGTAACACCAATTAACACGGCAGGAAATATAAATATGCCTACCATGTAAGTCATCATCGCAATCACATTCTCCTGATCAGGGTGAATAATGACTCCCAATACCTGTGCAGTTTCTACTATTCAGTACTGGGGAAAAAAAAAAAAAAAAAAAAAGAATAGGTTGCAATATATTTTTAACCTTTTTTCAAGAAAGAACAGCTAAATTTTGAATCAGAGGAAAAAAAAAAAATTCCAAACTGTATCTGTTAGAATGTGAAAATTCATGTGAGATGTAATATCTGTTAGCTTTTATTTAGTGTCTTCCTCACACCAGGGAACTTTATAATAAGAAGCAGCTGAGAAGAAATCAATGTTGGCCACTGTGGATGTTCTGTATTCATAGGGATGGCTCCACTGATTGATTTGTTGGCAACACGAGATGAAAACAATTCAAATTTTAAAAAGGGTCTAATGAGAGCTAAAGTCTATATAACAAAAGAATAGGAGACTAACACCGAAACAAGGAAGAGATCCCTAACAGCTCCTCTAACCTTGCTTTATTAACATTCTACGTACATGGACAAGGACAAGGGAAGGAGAATGGCTTCACCCCTAAATTTGATCCCCCAAGGCAAAATAATCAGACATTGCAAAGTATGAGAGGAACTATTTGGACAAAATAATAGCAGAGAGCTATTTATTCTTCTCCAGCTTACAAACTAGACAGCCCTATTCTTGTTTCTTCATGCTTATATTAATGTCTGTCTACTTGCACTGCTGCAAAGCTAATCTTCCAGCACTACTGGGACAATGCAAGAATACACAGTAGGTACAGGTCAGTCCAGCATCTAATACTACCTTCAGAATATAGTGTCTCCCTGCCACAGAAATACTTCTCATAATTATTAAAACATAGACAGAATGCCCCTATCCTCTTTCCACATGGAATTTATACATACACTGTACTATATACATATATGATTCATCAGCATAGATACCTATCTCAGTAAATGTTAAACAGGAAGCCTACACCTGAAGGCAGAAGGGGACCTACAACACTCATGGTGATACAGATGAATGAATCTTGAAAATGGTATGAAACATAAGTAACGCTGTACATAAATTCAGCTCAGTGACACTCTCCGTATAAAGAGCTAACTACACGTTCTTGGTGGGCAATCTTCTGATGCATATTTTCTTTCCAGTTGGTGTTCTGCATCTCTTTATCTGCACCACAGGTCTCTGCTGTATATCCTGACAGTGCCTAGTGCACAGAAATCCTGTTGAGATCAATTAAACTTCTATGCACAGAAGGGGCAGGGAATGAGCAACAGAGATCCTTGATGTAGATAAGTCTTAAAAATCAAGTTCAAGAAAGGTGAGTTTGTCCTATGTGACTGACAGAAGTTTTATTTCAGGTTTTATACAATTCACTGAAAGCCAAAGATAGATCTGGGATTTTACTTGTTGTTGCTTTATAAAGAAACATTGAATTAACTGTGTTTAGAGGCAGATCATGCAGCTCTGTACACTGTCAAGCAAAGAGCAACAACTACTGTCATCCAGCACAGATACAGAGGCAGCACATGGAGGTGTAAAAATTCCAGTCTGAGTGGCAGTCTTGAGCCTAACGTATAGCTGTGCACTTCCTTTGAAGTGCTTTTGGCAGAAAAGAATCAAGACATAACACTTAGGCTTAAGAGTACTTACTCTTGTCTCCTGGTGGTGGTGAAGTGGCAGAACAGAGCTGGTTACAATGCAAAGTGCTTTCATCCATGCAGGATTACACCCCTCTCTCTTCCTCACAATTTCCATTTTTCTGCTCTCCAGGATCAAGTAAATTTTCCCAGTACATGACAAAATTATTGATGACAGTGAGCTCTCATAATGGTTCATACCTCACCATCACTGATCCCATCCTAGTATTTCATACAGACTAGACATTGGATCACAGTTGCTATAAAGCACAGCAAACAATGACACCAAGATTAGCCTATCAGATGACAACACCACCAGAACACAGAGTAGAAAGTTTACTTTAAATATTATCTATTTAGTTGATTCACTTTGACTCAGGGCTTTGCAGTTAGGTAAATACATTTTTTCTTCATCTGAGTTAATACATTCCTGTGTAACATCACAATCTCTGCAGCTTATCCCCTGTAACTCACCACTATAATCAAAATGTTAACATGAATGACCCAGAAAGTATGCAATCACTCAGCACTGACACACAAGTACCTCTGTCAAGCCACTTGGGCTTATAAGATACAAAAGAGCTTTTTGCTGTGAAGGATAGATATTTTAGAAAATAAACTCTGCTAAACATCCACCTACAAAAGTTAAAGCTCCTCATCACACAGCTCTGATATCCAAGTATTCCCAAACTAAAAAATAATATGCACTTGTATTTTGTGCTCTGTGGCATTCTTCCACATATTGTTAGTCCATTCCACTGGAGTATATATCCAGTCATCTCTCTTTTTTCTAAATGCTATGATTTAGCACAACCCCTATATTTTTAAGTTAATAAATTTACTTATTTTTTTCTTTTTTTAAGTAATCTTCTCCCTCCAGAATGAGGAATCACTGCTGGTTTTGTTCCTGCTGAAATATGCCAGCTGCCATCCACTACATGGCCCTCTCTGTTACCAGTTCAGTTTCACCACAGGGCACCAGTTTGCAATTGCTTCAGCAGTCCACTAAACCCTAAAAGTAATCGCACGTTACAGCTAAACTGCTGAAACATAGAAAAAATACCAAACAAACAATGCAAATAGATGTATTTAATACATGTTCTTGAAAGAATGTGTTTAGCTGAACATAAGGCTTTTGATAAAATTCTCTCCCATCTAGGTTACTAGCACAGCAACCAGCACTTTGGCATTTGAGCAGATAATGCATGAAATGTGGAAACCTGGAACCCTCAGCAGAGGATGGCAGGGGCCACCCCCTTGTGTCACAGTCTGTAGTATTAGGAAATATTTACAAAAAAGTTTCAAGCTTCAAACCCTTTGTCAATCATTTGCATAGCAAAATGCATCATTGCACGCAGAGCAGAGACAGCTTGCCTCACACAGGGATGCCCACCTTGGCTTACGTATGCCCACGAGCTCTTATGAAGGATACAAGAGGTGGTTGTATCTCCCATATACATGTGAACTGCCCATCCTGCATGGAGAGTGCAGAGTCATTAGTCTTAATGATCAGTCAACTCACCTGAGGATACATCTGGTCACGACTGCTAGGCAAACCTTGGGAGTTCAATTCCCAAAGTTGGCAGGCAATTTATTTACATATAGATGATGAAAAATCAGCTCAAACATATAATAGAAAACAATAAATCATATATCCAGATATAGCTGTCTGCCACGAATAAAAACACCCCGATAAAAACCAGTGAAATACAATTTAAGCAGAAATGCTCCAAAAAGCATAGGATGCAACCACTTACACTAAAATCAGTTCTCACTAATCCTAAAACTTATACTCTGTTTTAAGGGCCAGTCAGTAGAGATTAGGAGGATTACAAACATTTGTTCTGGTATCAAAATTAAGGCCCAGGCTTAGAAACTTGGAGATCTAGGTTCTATTTCTCTCTAGGCATCAGAAAGCTGCATACACAGCAAATGTCTCTGCAATTCAGTGGGCAAAATGTAGGGGCTTCAGTTCCCCATGCATTTCACAGAGACAGCAGGAGTCTTTGGAAGGGCAAGTCAACTCATCTGAGCAGGATGCTGAGTGCAAAAGGTAATAAGCACTCCTACCCATCACCTCACTGTATCTATGCTTCAATCTCTAGTGGGGAAACTGGGGTGTCTTCCTCACACATAGGAACTGAAAGAAGCTAAAATAAATTGGTATTTGGAAAACATAACCTCGAATACTGCTGACAGAAATCACATTTCTTAACCTGTTGAGACAATCTGACGGAAAAGAAGACAGCATCCCTGTGCTGGTCCTAAATGTGAACAACCTTGTATGCCTAGGCACAGGGAAAGAAAGGGGCAGCTGCAGTCATTATTTGCCATTCTGTGGCACCATTGGCCTCTGAACTCTTCCAAGCCCTGTCAACAGTAATGGCCAGATTTTCATACAGTTCCTCCCCACAAAACCACCTAGATGAAGATTAGCTTTTTAAAGTGCTCTGTCCTTTCTAACACCTATGTTGATATTTAAGACTGTACACTTTAAGAATCTGAAATGTTGGAAATTTATGCTTGTGTTGAGATGAAACCTGAACTTTGAATGAAACATGCCTCAAATATTTAGTGAGCATTTCAGCAGCTCAAACCAATAAAACCCACTTGCCATTAATCACCTAGAAGAAGAGGAAATCCTTCAGTCATGTAAAATTTTCAGCTTAAAGCACTGACTTCTTTTGCACTAGCTTTGTAGATATCTAAACCATAATTTCTTTACACAGTATGAACAAGGTCTTCAGGGATTTAGCGAGAGAAGCATGTATGCATTTTGTTTTACTCCCTCTGCCAACCTTCCCCTAGAAACACATAGCTAGGTCTAAAGGATGATTAAATAGGTAATGGAATCAGGCATAATGTGACATCTTACTGAAAGATAAGAAGGAAAGTATTTAAACCTTTCTTCTAGCTTGTAAGAGATAAAGCAAGCACCATTATGTAGAATAGACTTCACATTACTTTAAATATCCTGTACATCTCCCATAAAGCTTTTGTGTAAAACTCTTCCCTGCATATATAGAAATGAATCATATCACATTATAGCTGGCTATGCATTCTTCCCTGAGCACACTATGTTTTAAATTGCAAAATCCATTTTTATTTTCTTTTTCATTTGTCACCTCACCACTGGAAGGAAGGTTTCCTGGAGCGTATTCCATTGCATGTCTGACAATATCAAGTCTGCTTTTGATGTATTAGTATAAAAAAATTGAGGATAAATGATTACATTTACACGAGGTCAATGAACAAATACAGGACACAGCCTGCTGTGTAGGCTTCTCATTGTATCTTCTGCTACAAACCTCTGAGACTTCTTAATGAGAATGCAGATATAGTAAGTAATCAGTTAGCAAGGAAATAACACATTTTTTAGTACTCTGATAACTTTCAGATAATTTCATGAATATTTGGATAAATACACTTGATATGAATGTCATCTTTGTTATCTGCCAGCTCACAATACAGAAACACGCTGCACAATGTTAGGCTCTCCTTGTCCTTACTGTAAGCGAGCCTCCTGCAGCTGAGTCACTGATGGATTTTATCTTTGAGGCATTCTTCTCTTTAATCCTGCATTACAACATCATCCCAATCAATGTATACATTCACAACATGCAATGCAATAAAGCTTTAAAAATGGTGGAAGCACAGTATAATGTTTTATGTCACGCATGTCTGCTTGGAAAAAAGGGGAAAAAAGAAAATATTTGTAAAACAACTATCAAGCAGAAAGGTTTAGCATTCTCTGCAGGGCTAAAACACTCTTCAGGACACTAAGGGAGAATCTGTAAATATTAAACATTGCTACAAGCAGAAGTATTAACAGAGTAGAGCTCTTTGATCAATACTAGCAGCATCATGTACTATTTCCTAAAGGTACAAACAGCAAAATGCTACTTATTGACTAAAGTATGCTACAGATCACTGAAGTTTAACACAAAGGGACATGAAATTCTCTCTTGATCAGGAGTAAACCCCTGATCTGACCGTAGCCTCATCAACCATTTCTTGCACTGCAGTAGCACTTGATGGTTCCCAGCCTCATTTTTCTGGTAGCTTTCTAAATCACAGACAAATCCAGCCTCTGACATCAAGTATTAGATAACTTATGATAAAATTAAATAAAGGTGGTATAACAGAACAAACAAAAGTATATGAGTAGCGAGACAGCAAAAAACTCAAAATCACTTGGGTTCATAGAGTATTCAGGAGTTCAATTAGTAGCTCTGAGTAAGAAACATTGTTATTTTCCTAGCTAATAAAAAAAAAAGATATTTGGTAGCTTTTGTCCCAGTTTCATTTTATGCAGTGCCATGCAAGCCAAAAAGGAACATCAGTGGGGAACAAGGCAGCCAGAGAGAAGTTAGTTCTTGCTGTGGCACACCAGAAACCACCTGATCAGACTGATGCACAGTCTGCCCCAGACAATAGTCTGTATCTGATACATAAAAAGAAAGTTAAAGAAAGCAAACTGTAGACATCTGTGAAATAAACGGCCTGTAAGAAAACATTATTTGCCTTGTCATTCTGAATGTCTGAAGATATATTGCAGGATTCTCACTCATTAATCTCACTGGAATACATCTGAAATTACCTAGCACTGCTTGGGAAAAATCGACCTGTGAACCTAACTCTGCTGTTTTAAATTTCACATGCTTCTAGTAGCTGAAATGCCTTAAAACAAATGGTATAGTTTCCACCCTTCATGCAAAACCCTGATGCACATTTAACTGCAAAGGAAAAGCACAAACAAGGAATTTCATATCAGTCATTTCTACTGCTAGGACCTTCTGAAGATAAACTGTTGCAGTTCACTGTCCTCAGAATCTGCTCTCAATCTCCACCCTTTCTATTGTAATATGCAACATTTATTGTATTAAAATAATGATTGGACTGGATAATACATCAGATAAAACCCTGTAATATTACAAACGCATTATTATAAAGCCCAGCAACATTCACCTTTACAGTGGCAACACAGACAGGTTTAGAGTCCATGTGAATCTTTTCTTCTCTCAATGTTAAAATAACTTTTGCTCAGAAGGAAACTCTCCCAATTTTCCCTTCACAGCTGCATTTTCTGTTACTCAATTTTGAGGAAGCCAAAGTGACTGAATACACCTGACCTAATCTTTTTAAAGGGCTCATATATGGCTTTCAATCTCTTCTTCGTTGACTGAAACTGTATCCAGGAAGCAAAGAGAAGCTTCTCGTGTAAGCTCTGAATAAACTTTTCCAGAAAGTACATTTAAACTCCTATTTCTAAGATGGAAAAAGGTTAGTCAAGTAGACAATTGCTACGTACTTCACTTTTTAATTTCACATATCACATACCTCTCATGAGGTTTCTGTGTGTATAACACCTTACATAATATGTCATTTATTCCTCAGGAATGATTCCCGAAGATAATTCCTCAAATTACCATGTTGTTTGTTGCTTTTTTGGTTGTTTTGTTTTTTTTCAAATACAGACCCACTTTTCCTCTCAAAGCACTTCGAGTTTTCTTCTCCAGTTATAAACTTTTGTTAAGATTCGGCAAGAGTTATGATAACACTTTATGATTGCTTTTAACAACCAAACATAATCCTGAACACCTATGAGGGTTTTCAGAAAAAAAATTTCAGAAGTCACTGAAACAAGAAGTCACAGACTTTAAAAGTTTGCCACCTCAAGTCACCAGACTGACTTGTTTTCTACAGCTGGTCTAAGAAGTAAAATCAACGCCACAATGCTAAAATAAATGAAACCAAAACAACAAAAAAAGCACAATCATTGGAAGTACTGATAGAGAAAAAGAAACCACAAAAAAAGAATAAAATTTTAAAATCAAAACATTTCCAGCACTGTAGCCAAGTCACAAGAACTCTCTAGGGCATCTTAGCAAATGACAGATATTCTCTTGGCCAATAACAGTTCTGATGCACAGAACACATTGTGTATATACGTTATGTGAAATGATGAAAAGAGGATGAAAAGAAGAGGATGTATGCATTTCAAGAGGAACAAAGACATCAAGATTAAGAGAAAATATCCTGGAGGAAATTTAAAATGTCACTGAAGAGGTGACTCATACTTAAAGAGACTCAGAGAGACAGATGATAGTGTATGCTGAGGAAGGTAGTTCCAGGCAGATCACAGGTATACATTCAATACATAAAACACTGAGGAAAAAAGAGAAATAGTCATGTTAATGAACCTCCTTGCCATGAAACCCTTTCTCACCTTTTGTCCTTTTTAATGCAAACTGTATACCTAAATGTGTGTAAGGAATTTTAAGATGTACACTTTAAATGTATTAAAATGAATTATGCAGGAAAGCAGCAGGAGAACAACAGATGTACAGATTCGAGGGTGACATGCTTAGTTTCACTTGATGAATGTTTGTTTTGTTGTTTTGAAAAATTAATGCAATGAAATATTTAAAGTGAACGAGAAACTTTAAAATTGACTTGGGGGATGGATTACTTCCTTACAAGGACAGGGTTTTATTAAAGAAAATATACTGCTGGCATCTGATTAAAGAAAATATGCTGCTGGCATCTGAATCAGGACTCTATGAATCACAGAATCACAGAATTATTTGGGTTGGAAGGGATCTTAAAGATCATCTAGTTACATGCCATGGCAGGGACACCTCCCACTAGACCAAGTTTCTTAAAGCCCCATCCAACCTGACCTCTGACCTTGAACACTCCAGGAAGGAGGCATACATAAATTCTAGGGGCAACCTGTTCCAGTGTCTCGCCATCCTCAGTGAAAAACTGTAAAGAATTTCTTCCTAGTATCTATTCTAAATCTATCCTCTTTCAGTTTCAAGCTATTACCCCTCATCCTGTAACTACACTCCCTGATACAGTCCCTCTCCATCCTTCCCTATAAACCCACTTTAAGTACTGAAAGGCTTAAGGTGTCCCTGGAGCCTTCCCTTCTCCAGGCTGAACAACCCCAACTCTTTCAGCCTGTCCTCCTAGGGGAAGTGTTCCTGCCCTCTGATCACCTTCATGGCCCTCCTCTGGACCCACTCAAGCAGGTCCATGTCTTTTTTACACTGGGGGCCCCAGAACTCGCAGGTGAGGTCTCATGAGAGTGGAGTAGAGGGGGAGAATTACTTCCCTTGACCTGCTAGACAGACTTCTTTTGATGCAGTCCAGGATGAGACTGGCTTTCTGGGCTGTGAGTGCACATTGTTAGCTCATACTCAGTTTTTCATCCAGCAACACCCCCCAGGTCCTTCTCTGCAGTGCTGCTCTCAATTCACTGAACAACCATTATATTGTTCTAGAAATTTTACAAATCTCTTACAGACAATGTGTTTCCAAACCATGGTACAACAGCTCTTATGGACCATGGTGCCAGAGAACAATCTTCATGTCAAACTTACAGGATGGTATTTCTAATTAAAAAGGTGAAGAGATGATAATCTTCAAAAAATTCTGAAGGTTGACAGATCAAGGCTGCCTGTTGGTTTAAAAAAATTCTGGACCACTGTTTTTACCTATACCAAATAGAGACAGTAATAACTCTAGAAACACCATTAACATTTAATCATCTTAATTCCAGGTACTTTACCAAATGAAGAAATTAGACAATTATGATAATCCTTCCATCTCATATTTCTGTTCTTAAAAATGTCTGCTCTCTTCTCTGAAGCATGATTTTCTGAGGTTTCTTTTAAGCAGTGGAGCTTTGAGCGGTTTATACCTTTGAACCCTACCTTCAGTTATTTCAATTTAGGCATCTAAACCAAAAGGACATCTGAAAACCAAACGAGATTCTCCACTTAGGCTCTTCAGCTTTCACTGGCAAGAGCTATGAGGGAGTCACATACATACATGATTGATTCCCCACTGCAGCCTGTACAGCACATAGAGAAAACATATGTAGCAAGCCTCAAATTCCCCAGCCCGAGGTGAAATCCCAGAATTGTAAATATGAGTGAGGTTGTAATGCTCAATGGAGAGTGCTTGTGAACAAAGCAACAAACAGGAATTATTAACCTTGCCCACAGCACCTCAGAAAATTTGTATTACATTCAAAGTGTAAGAATGTTCTTAACAATATCCAGCCTCTGCTCCATGAGGAAAGTGTTCATGAAGGAAGAACAGAGGAGGTTATGATGACATAACTTGCACTCTGAGCTTTCGAAATGATAGCCTTGTGAGAAAGAACATGAATCAGAAGGATTCTTTGATTTTTTTCCTTAAAAAAAAACAAACACAAAAACACAACACAAAAACCTCACATTGTCCAGTATTATGCTCTCTACCATTCAGAATGGCTGGTAGCCAAGAAATGCAAACTAACTATGTATGAATGGTACAGCTGCAAGTTTGGTCTACAAAAACAAAAGAACTTTTTGGGCCTAATAATGTTCCCTGAATCTAATCCATCTATGAACAGATCACTACGATAGCAGCAGCAATGTAAAACCTGGATAAAAACTTTTCAATTGCATAATATGTGGAAAAGGTATCATTTTTATAACCATTTAACCTCAAGACTTATCTGTGTATCAACTAGACACCCTTTCTCCCCCCAGTATCTTGATCTCCTATATACAGGATCCACAAGCAGAACACATTTTCATGGTGGACTTTACCAAGGTCAATTTCCGTTTCATGAAAATTCAGTTAAACAACAGAGAGCAATTATCTGTTTGCTGGCAAACAGGAACTCCACATTAGTTCAGCTCTGCTTTGCTGAACTGTGTTCAACTGCTCAAAGCATTCAAATGTTTCATTACGAGATTTCATTAGACAGCCCTGGCTCCAGCACCATGGCACAAAAAATGGGATGCACAATGTCCACTGCTTTCCATATTTTGGCTGTTGCTTTTTAAAAACTGCCCCTGCTCTCTACAGAAGCTGTTTACAAGGATATATCAAAGGTTAAGACAGCTTCATGTATATATGGTTTATATTGTCCACAACTTATCTAGGCTCCTCCCTCCCTTTTTTTAGCATGGAAAATCAAAAATTAACTGTAATGGCTTTGCTTTTGCCTCACTTCAGTCACGCTACCTAAAAAAAATCAACAGTGATGGTACTTTATACTTTATTAACCACATGCTGCCTTACATCCTGGTGTAACTTCCCACCAGTGCATAAGAAGACACCCTGTCCCTGCATAGCTGAGTTGGCATCTACATGCTGATGGCACAAGACACAACTGACTGAATTGCCATTTAAACTTGAAACTCCTGATGAAGCCAGAAAAAGACTTGATCCTGGGAAATGTTTCAAGTGAGCTGTCCCCTTTCCTGAAGCAGACAGAAGTCAGATCTGAAATGTCACGCACAATTACCCTGGAGTCCTTGACTTGGAATGTCCAAATAACTCCCGGCATCAACTAGGCTCTCCTCTTCCCCTGACAACTTGCAGGACTCAATTTCAGTGAAGTATGAGATTTGTCTTTCCTAAGTATTGGCTAAAATGACATGTGAAAAAAATTACAACGTTCATTCTTACAAATTAAGCAACAGAATGCAAACTATTAGCAAATAAATAGTAAGAATGCCTCACTGTGAACGACAACTAAAGATTTCCAGGCTGCTTTTTATTTAATCTGTGCTTGGGATTTCTCTAACTAGGACAAAATCTCCCTCTTAGTGATGGTGGAGCATACAGACACTGGTATTTGGAATCAGGTTTGTATCATGCTTCAATATGCTAATCATTTATTGCAATTGCTGTGTCATACTTCTGTTGTGATTTCCACATACTGCTCTATCACTCTTCTAAATCAAAAACCCATGTAACATCAAATATCTTCAATTACCTAAATTTGGATTTAAAACATTAAATCTTCCTGCTGCTTCAGACCTGTTGGATAGACCACAGCCTGTAGGTCAGGACTGGCAGATGCCAAGTCTCCCTAGTGCTACAGGGCCAAGGAGGTTGGTGAGTTGTGGGCCAGCAGCAGTGTCCTGTCTTTCTATAGGACTTGGAAAGTAAGGCAGTGAGGTGGCTTATGGGTATCAAGAGGCCACTTTGATAGCCACATGCACGGGCTACCATTACAAAGGCTGTTAGTGCAGACTTCTGATGCTCCATGTCTCAAAATACACCTGGAATAAGCAGGATCCAGACAAGCAGAGGCTGATGCCCATTTTTGTGGCATGCCAAAGAGGCACTTAACTGAGCCATGGACTGGATCATTTGACTTGGCAAGGAAACGCTACAGGAAAGGTACATGGGTCATCACTAGTGCTTGTGTAAATGATGACAGAGTGGACCCCACGTAGCAAAGCCACAGCACTGAACCCATAAGCCCACTGACACTCCCTATAGCCATTCGTTCTCACTCGCACTGTGGCCAGGCAAGAGGGTTAGTCATTCATGTGATGAACAACATTAATTTTATATATTAAACATACTAAGCTCACCGTGTGACACCAGTGATAGCAAGTGCTGGTCTGAGATGGGAGTAGAAAATCACCAGACAACACCTCCTCCTCCTTGCAAGAAGCTTCAGAGGCACAGGTGATGTATGTGCTCTTGAAGCTCTGGGAAGAATATAAGGGGTGACCACAGCCTGGTAAAGAAAGCTGAACTGAGCTCAACACAAAGGGCACTTTAAAGTGACCTTTGTTTACATAAGTGGCACTACGAGCTAAGTGGATCATTTGTTTGTGTAAATGGACTTCCCTGAGTTAACAAGGTGTGAATGTCCTCCTGAGCCACCCAGACAAGAATGGAGGAAGTACAATCTCAGGCCCATGTAAAGTATAAAATATGGACAACTAATACAAAAAACTTGGAAAAAAGCAGTAAGTTTGAGATGGCTTCAAGCCACAAATTCCCTTCCAGATACCAGGAATGCTCGGTGTCACGATGGTGAAGCCTATCGAGACTGACCCTGTGAATCACATTTCTATTGTGATTCCACTGTATATAACAATTGTTATAATATGCTTGTGCTGTAGTTTCAGTATATTACTGTACTGTTCTCCTAAAACATAATCCTACATAATGTCAAACATCTTTAAATAAGTAAACCTGGTATTAAAACATTGAACTCTTCTTTTGTGAAATACCAGAACAAACACAGCCAGAGAGTACTGGGCTCTGAAAAAAAAGAGAGTCTCAGGTGGGAAAATGTTTTCTGTGGATGTTAAAATAATACTATTTACAATCTACTGATCAGAGATGCCACACTTGCCCCTTTTTACTTTCATGCAATGAAAAAAAGCAGTAATCCTAACAAAGAATATAAATAGAGCTTTGAGATTAGAATCTTCTCTCTCAAAGAAGCAGTAACAGCCATGGGAAAGCACTGATGATGCCATTAAGCGCCTATTCCCCAAGCATCCTCTTCCTGTGAGCTTACAGGCCCAAAGACATTCTCAGAACTGCCATGTCACTGTGCATGGAAATGAGCAACCAATTTTAACGCAAATAAGGCGGGGGGGGGAAAGATATTAGGAAAGAAAAAAAAAAAAAGGAAAAAAAAAAAGGAAAAAAAAAATAAAATAAAAGAAAGAAAAAAGAGGGGAAGTCTTTTAATCAGGAAATTAAAACCAGGATCTAACAAAAGCTTTAAGCATGTTTCTAATTTTGGCAAAGAAGGAGACTCCGCATTTTAAAGACTGTCTTTTTGTCTGGAATAGAGCTTTGAGATTTCCAAACAGGCAACAAGCAGTAAAAAAAATTTCAACTCACAGGAAAAAAGAATGGAATTGAAGACTAAATAGCAAAAGAAAAATCTATCAGGATGTCTAATGCAAGGGAATGTGCTGAAAACTGGCTGTTTTTAAGACTGACTCAAGTTTTAAAAGCTAGCATGAAAGAGGAGGAACTGTTTTAAGTTGATAGATGCTTTAGAGTTCTTAACAAGGGAAAACAGGAAATACCTAAGGAATTGTTATTTTGGTTTTGGCAGATATTAGGGACAGACCTTTAAAGTGCCACAAGAGCAAAAGGATATCCTCTTTGAAAGGAACATGAGTCCTTTTCTAAGAGCTAAGCTCAATTGCAGAAGCCTGTAAAAACAAGCTGATGCATGTGAATGTTAATGTTCATGGCTCAATTCCCTATCCAGCTCTGCTGAGATGTAATTCCGAGAGACAGGTATTTCAGTACAAAAGCACATGCCAACAAATTAAAAGCAGTATCCAGATGGAAGATGGAGGCAGCAGCAGTCTCAAAAATTGTCACACAATGGTAAAAAAAAAACCAAACCACAACGTAATTCCTTAAAAAGGATTACACAGGAAAAAAGATTTATAATCTCTGAAACCAAAATAAAACCCATCAAAGCTATCAAAATGAACACAAAATGACTTTTAAGAACAGTTAATGAGCTTGAACTAAGATGTAGGATTAAAAACCAGATTTCTTTGAGATCCACTAGTGAAAAAAATATATGGAAAAGACATATATAAATTATTTTTCTTATTCTTAGTACTCTAAACTTCCTACATGATATCAAGCAAATCTTTCCTTCTTTGGTCTCACCTTCCCTGTCATAAAGATTAGCCAAATATTACTCAGTATATTATCCTGCAAGTTAATTAATTTGTAAGATATTCAAGTATTAGGGACATTGAATGGAATGGAAATAGATATGCATATTGAAGAAACAAAAATGTCCAAAACATTCAAAGTATAAAGAGAACAGAATTGTTTTTCAATGTAACTGGGCATCAATATGTCTCTATAAATATAGTGATCAGAGTTCTTAGCTTGTTCAAACAACTCAGATAAACTGATTTTGATCTATCAAAAAGGATTAACTCTATTTTTTCTTTAAGAAAAAGATTCAAACCCATCCTTCGAAACCTTAACAGATGTTAGAAAATTAATTTTGCTTTCTCATCCAGTTGCTCCTTTAAATAGAAGGTTCAGACTTGGGAGACCACTGCTGTTCAGAAGAAAATTCAAGCATGTTCTTAAAATTTGAGTAAGGGTTATTAAGTATGTGCTGAGAAACCTTTCTTGATCAAGAGAAACCCCCAAACATATACATTTCTATACACACAATCCTGTGAGAATGAGCTCTGATGAAAAATGGGCTTGGCAACAATTCTGGTATGACAGGTGGGACCACAACTTAAATATTCTCAGATTGGTAGGCTGTATCTTCATCTACAAAAATCAACAATACAAGGCATATTCAAGTCAACATCTTTCACGTGTATCAGAGATCAAAAAGCCCATGAAAAACAGATAAAGCAAGATGAGTAGCTGTCACATGGATTTAGCTACAATGATAAAACTTATCAAAATAGGTTATCAGACAATAGAAGTTTCCCCTCTCCAATCTGTCACAGTGTAAAACAGGAAATAATTTTGACTCTGCATTAAGAAAAGGACAGCAACAGGTAGGCTCTAGGTCTGACCCATCGTTGCCCAGTCTGCCTACCAAGAGTGAAGGAATCTGCTGTGTCATCAGCCAGCAAACCCCTTCCTTCAGATGTGGGTAAGTGACAAGATGCAGATGGTGTCTGGTCTAGTGCTGCAGGCACAGAACATATAGATGCAGGACTGTATTTACAAGAACTTCAGTGCAGCTGAGGCTGCTCAAAACCCATGGAGGAAATTTCTGACATGCTGGCATCAAAGAGATGGTGACAGCAAGGCAACGCTAGCTTCAGGGAAGACACACTGCACAAAGAATAATGGAAACAGGAAAGAGTGACAGACAATCATTTTATTAATCAAGATACTCTCAGAGGTGCTCAGCAGCAAGGAAAGTGAGATGCAGTCAGCTGTTCTTTGACCGGTTGTTTGTACAAGTTAAACTCATTCTTACCAAGAAAGCAGGTTAAGAAACCCTAAAAAAGTAACAATGAGGATTAAAACACAGGGCAAACCTATGGTATTTCTAATAGCTGCAGTTCTGTCACAGAAAGAGATTTTCCACTGTGATATCTAACAAAGATCTCTGCTCATAGGTCTGGTGGAGGGATTGACAACCTAAGTAACCTGATATCATCTCTTCTCCTGTCTGATCTTTAACTGCCACATCCCCCTTAGATGGTCAATAGACCCATAGCTGGAATCTGTCAGCTGTGTTGGATAACTGAGTTATTCTGATTTCTGAACAAGTGTTTCTGACAGCCACATTTAATTTTACTAAATGTGCTTGTGCTAGCTAAAGCCTTTCATGATGCCTCCTTAGAGCACTATTACACATTTCAGACTGAGACTGGACTGCTTGGGGTTCATTGTGTTCCTGGAAAAAGGGCTGATTACAATGGCAGTTTCGCACAGCAGTTACCACTAGTCTCTGCCTACATTGCTCTTTCCCTGCAGAAGGTTAGAAACATGAAAATAAAGAGAACTTAGTTTGTGTTTGTTCTTATAAGATGTGCAGCAATCAGGTGGAAAGATTTTCATGTTCACTGTTAAGTCCAGGATCTGATGCATGAGAAATGTTAATGAGATAGCAAATTAGCCACTGATTCAGTGGTGACTTGAAAACCATTATGTGGTGACTGCTCTTTTCTGAGGGCCTGTTTGAAGTATGTTGGTGGTCCTCATGTATTTCCTAGGAGAAAAACATCAGCTGAACAAAAAACACTATCAAAATCAATATGATTAGCATCTTTTTCAAACTCTCAGCTTAAAGGAAGGGTGGATCTTTTTCCTGATCCTGAGTTGATCTTTCTTGTGTGATAAAGATAGAAGTTTTCAGCTTCCAAGGTTTGGTTTTTGGTTTTTTTTTGTGTTTTTTTTGTGTTTTTTTGTGGTTTTTTTTTGTTTTGTTTTTTTTGGTTTTTTTTTTTTGATAAAGAAACAGTTTTATTTCCCAGGTCTGACAGTCTGGCTCCATCTATTACTTTTCATACACTTGGTTATATTAATGTTGATTAATGGTTGATAGTTTCAATTAAGCCTGAAAGACTTCAATAACTAAGTATCCATGCAGTTTAATGGGACTGATGTACCTCTCACTCAAAGTACTTTAAAAAAATGCCAATTATGTTAAATTAGAAACAGACACTGGAGGAGTAGTATGGAGCCCACTTACAAAATAAGCCTTCTGTACATCATTACTCTTGACATCCAGCAAAACCTTACGAAATCAAAGATCATACAAAATGGTCATACCAGAAGAATCCTGAGTCACTCCTCTCATTATGCACATTTTTAACCATGCTGAATATTTTTTACTTTTCTAAAGCTAGCAAACAACATTGTATTGAGGAAAATCAGCTTTAAAATTAAACTTCAGACATGCTTCAGTACCTTCAATATTTTCCATATTGAGCTATTACTGTCACATGTACATCTTTTATCTTCTTAGCACTGAAATCACATCCCACTTTGGATGAATGCAACCAGCAATCTGGGGGTCATGAGATGCACAAAAGAACTGTATACGGTCAAAACTACAGGCAGACAAAACATATATTTAGATACAGAACAAACTGCCTACCAACACCTCAATCACAAAAAACTGCATTCAGGATTTTTAGTGACTCTTCTTTCTTACATTCTATGTGTTATGTGGAAACACAGATAACTTGTATGGAAACGGAAAAAACACTCAACCTAAACTTGCAACCACCACATACCATGCATGTTGGAATCACAGTCTCCTAAAGCAAAGGCAATTTTCTTGGTGCTGCTGTTCACACGCAGGGAGAATACTGTCTGTTTTTAAAGAATCCAGCTCACTTTTCCCTGGTTTCTATTAGATCCACCCTTGCGGCTAGTTTGTAGTAACATAAATTAGAGATGAAAAAAAAGCAATGACATCAGTAAAAGATTTTCACAATATATTATGATTTACTCCTATGCTACCAGGCTTCTTTTGAAAATCCCAAATGCTGACACTTCCATTACACTGCAATGTAAAACTCAAGCTGGTGGAGAATTTCCTGAAGGAATTGCTTTTTGGAGGGCAGGTGCTTGTTCATGGTGCTGTTATAATGGATGAGCTTGGAAGGGGAAATCCAAACAAGAACACAGTTAATAAGCTTCTGGGTCATATTTTCTTAATTTAAATTTTTCTGACACTTTATAGTGTCAGCTCTGAATTACAGAACTTCACGTTTGATCACAAAGTTCTGGTATTCACTGAAATGGGAGAAGAGAAGAAAAGGAAGTCTAGGGAAATAGAGTAAGAGGGAAAGGAAGAGAGGAAGAAAGGAGATTAAATGAAAAAAGGGAAAAGTGAATAAGGAAAAGGAGGAAAGAGAAAGGGAAGGGGAAAGGGAAAAAAAAAAAGGCCAGAGGGGAAAAAAGGCTCAGAACCACTGAATTCACAGTGTAATCAGTAATATACTAAGGAAGATACTGATTGTATTCAGTAATACTGTATCTGAAGAGCCACCCATGACAACTAGGATTCTTTTTTTCCTTGTTAAAAGTTGCATTTTCTGAAATTGAAAGTCTTATGTGAAGTAAGGCTTGTAAAACTCAGCCTCTGAAAAGCATTTTAATGTACCATATCCATGCGATCAAAAAGTTAAAGTACTCATTTTCCCCTCCTCTCTCATTTTTCAGTTTATTTTTCTTTGCTGAACAGCAGCAATTCTGGAAATAGTGTATACACAGGGTGGTGGGGGAAAAGCTACATATAAAATGCTGGTTTAATGATGAACTATAACAGAAAGGATGAAGAAGAATCAGACATTCAGCACCTTTACTCTCCCTCTTCACGTCTCTTACATTGCAGAAAGTAAGTAGCAGACACATCACAGACACTAAGGCAGTCCTAGTAAAATGTAGGGTGTTTTTCCTCTCTTTCAAGTTCCAGTGATTGAACTTGGGAAAGACCTTTCTATGATCTTGTGATCAAATGCTGCCATTCAAACAAGAAAAACTAACAGAAATGGTCAAGAAATGGCCCTTTTACAGCTGCTGAGGACTGCTAACCAGTATAATAAAATCGGTGTGACCAAAAAAAAAAATAATTAAAAAATCAAATCAAATGTTAGCCTCCTGATTTCCCTCCCAGTGGTTTCAGGCTGAATTCTTTTCTCTGTTGTGCAATACCATCTGAGGAGAAGGGGGAGAGCGAGACTTCAATTACACAAGAAGCTCCTGAATACTCAGAACATATGGAAACTGCTGTTGTGATACTGCTCATCTTACTCTGAATGAATCACAAAGAGAAAGATCTTCAGATGCTAGTTCAGACACTCCATACCACTTCACACCCTCATGGAGGGGGTAGGGAGCAGAGCCCCGAAGAAGAGTCCTCAGTGCTCCTCTTGTGTCAGAGAAAGATTTATTTCTAGAGGGAGGGAAAGTGGCAGAAAGGCAAGACCAGGAAGGGAGGACAGGTCCTGTATATTCCTTTCTAGTTATACATGACTTCCCTCTCTCATTACGCTCCCTTTCTTGCTACACAGTCCTTCTTAAGGGCAACAGCACCAAATTTCTGCCAAAATGCTTAAGGACCAAGCACATGCAGGCTGACTTCTGTTTAGAAAAGCACCCAGAAGTTCAGAAACATATCCACTTTTTCAAGCCACTTAATTCTTTGCAAGCTCTGCCAGTAAAAATGCATTTGGAGAAAAATCTCAATAACAGCCATGATGGAGCAAACCCAGCTGAGAGCCTCTGTGAGGCTGTCTGCTACCCAAGTGTGATTGAAGGCAGTAGCCACCATGTCCCTGTTGAGCCCCGCAGGCAGAACAGACCAGGTGCACATCACCTGGACTCTTACTGATTTACAGCAGTGTTCCAAAATGTGTGAAAAATCCATGCTCCAATTTTATTGAGACATTTGAAAAGTCCAGTCCCAGAGGATTCCACGTCTGGCTGAAACATGAATGCCCAAAGGAGTGTGTTAAAAAATATCTATTTGTACATTGTTAAGCTTCAATACAACTTTTTTGTTCAGGTTATCTGGAATTTACAGGGCAAAGGTTCAGATTGAAACTTCTGACAAACTTCTCTATTCTTCAAGTGTAAAGATGTTTAATGTGAAAGCAAGGAGGGAGGGAGACATTTTTCTATGAAAGGGAAATAATTTTCTTTAGTTAAAAAAAAAAAAAAATCACATAAACCACTTGCTGGATATTACTGAGCATAACACTCTATGAGCTCAAGTGGTTAGTCTGTGCTCAGCTAGATTAATATCCTTGCTCAAGTCAGCTTTTTAAATGAGTTTTAAACTGGCTGGCTCAGGTGTGACAACACTATACCGCAGCAGTAGGGCCTGTGAAGCAGATGTACTCCATCATTTAAAGTGTCCTGAAGGGACTAATAAAGTAATGCGGGAGAGGAAGAAACAGGAGGAGTTGTGCCACTGCTGGCCACAGTTGAAACAAAAGCAGAATTCCTCCCTGAAATCTGAATCATGTACAAATGACTTCACAATGTTCCACATTGTTTCATGCGCTGGTTTGCATGTTTTTATTTGTTTGTTTTATTTTGTTTTAAATTGTCAGCCCTTTAGACCTGAACAATCTGATATTCAAACTGTGAATCTTGCTGGCTCATAAATCTTGCCTGCCATACACCTGTGCAATTCATCTGTCTTGCCTTGGATTTTACAAGCGCATCCAAGGAACAGCACTGTCCCTGGACCAGAAACTTGTCGACACTTCTCTTGCTGATGTATGAGGCACAACAGAATTCAGTGCAGATGCTCTCAGCTATACTGGTTATGCAGCAGTAACATACAGAAGAGACTTTTTTGTTCATAAGCAAATATATATGCCATTGTATATAAAGCGAATGGATTTGCTGAATTAGAAGATTTACATAGTCACTCTTCACAGCAAAAGTGCACTTTGAGTTAAAATAATAAAGGTATACATTAAAATCAGTTTACAAATACTGGACACAGTTCATTACCACTAGATATTACAAATGAGAAGGTAACATTCTTAATTTATGTTGCAGAATTCTGGAAATCTTAGGAAAAATATGACAGGTGATATTGCAACAGAGAAACAAGGAATGATCTTTTCTCATTTATATGTCATATTGTTCTGTAACTTCAATCTTATAAACTAAGTGAAAGTCTTAATAGAAACCGCAGTAATTTGTTTTATACATCATCACCTGAATTACTGCAATACCACAAACAAACTGATCTTCATTTTTTGTTATTTCTAGTTACAAAGTAATAAGAAAAACTGTGAAAGAATTTCTCCTTAATTATACAGCCAGATGACAAAAATGAGCCAGATGACAAAAATCAGCATTTCACAATATGGTTATTTAAAATACAAAACCATATGGTTCTTTTCCTAAGAACTTACAGACCAGTACAAGCTCAAATAAAACAAGACATAAATATGTAGCACATCAGTTCTTTGAGACTATCCTTATCATCAACATCTTTATATACTTCTGGAAAAGCAGGCCTTAGACAATGTCAGCACTCTGTCTTCACTCACATAAATCTCCTTATGAGCCCAAAGTATGTGATTTAGCACTGATACAAACCACCTACTATGTGAAACACAAATTAGCTCAACTCACATTCCTCCAAGAAATAAGCTCATACCAGCTATTGGGGTTTACTGGGTAAACATCTAATTCTGTACCCTCCTGGCCAAAGAGAGTCTTTACTTGAGCTAAATAGAAATTAAATCAAGTCTTGAGTAGATAGGAGATTTTTTTTTCCCCCCAGACAGTATTCCTTGCCTTTAAAGAATATACAATCTTAAAAATACAAGAAATCTAGGAAATTTTAATGGATCTTTGCAGCAAGACACGGAAACCACAGTAGATCATTAATTCCAGCCCCCTACTAAAGCAGGTTCACCTAGGGCAGATTGAACAGAATCATGTCCAGACAGGTTTTAAAAGTCTCCATAGGAGGAGATTCCACCACCTCTCTGGGTAGCCTGTTCCAGCGCTTTGCCAACCTTGAAGTAAAGAAGGGGTTTTTTTCTGATGTTGAGGTGCAACTTCTTGTGTTCCAGTTTGTGCCCATTGCCCCTCGTCTTATCATTGCACCACTGAAGAGAGACTGGCCCCATCCTCTTGACACCCACACTTCGGGTGTTTATAAACATTGCTAAGATTCCCTCTTAGCCTTCTCTTCTCCAGGCTAAACAACCCCAGGTCCCTCAGCCTTTCCTTGTAAGAGAGATGCTCCAGCCCCTTAATCATCCTCATAGCCCTTCGCCAGACTCTCTACAGTTTGTGCTATGAAACTAGAAGCATCTCTATAAATGTCAGCACAGCAAGGACAACTGAAGGTTACATAAATGAAATACCAGGGAAAGAAAAAAAGGAGCTAAAGACCGACACCTGTCTTGTTCAGTGATACAAAAATGTAACTCTTCACATTTGAAATCCTCAAGAATGCCGTGAAGAATCACAAATATCATCTGACTTTTAAAGGCTGTCTTTGAAAGGAAGGAGACAGTTCAAGAAAGACTTGATTTCAGTTGAAGGCACGACCTATTTGAGATCTATTACTGAAGAGTCAGTACAGGCTGGATTAATTACAAGTGATATTTGGCCAAGTATCAGAAGGAGGGCAAAGCCAAGGGCCTCCAATTGTGGTGTGTGACAGCCATGGCTCTAAAAGTAAGAGCAGAACATGAAGCACTAATGAGGTTGGCCACACCACAGAAGCCCACGTGAGTCACAAAACAAAGTCACAGAGACCTAACTGGGAAATTAAGCAAAAGGATTTGTATTTTCTACTAATTCAGCATCCATTCTGTAGCTTCTCGGTTAGAAAGTCCATCTTTATAACCATCTCCTACAAAGCCGATGTGATGTTAACCATTATGTTATGTCCAAAAATAAAACTCTGTTTTCCTAGCAACACTCTATTCTGACAGTTGTGAATACCACCAAGGTATTCTGCACTTAGCAGTTTGTCAGAGACATCTGAGCTGGGGACTGTCGCCAGCACGCTGCTGAGGACGTGGGAAACACCTGGGGTCCAAAGCAGGAAGCCATGGACTTGTGGTCATCACCAGGACTAAGGCAGGACAATAACAGAAGGAATTAAAGATTTTAACCACCCGTCAAAGATGAAGACTGGGAACCAAAGAACTTAAAAGGACATTTAGAGGAATTGAGATGTAAAAGAAATTTCTGCTAACAGAGTTGAGCATGTGCAATCATGGAGCACAGAAAGAGAAAGGTAAGAGCAATTCCATGAAAACTGACAGCCAGGAATTGGAAACTGGACAAAATTTGTTAAACGGTCATTTTTCGAAAAGGTCATTACATTTTTTGATAGAGTAAGGAAGGGTTTATATACTGCAGCCAGAAGATAACAATTAATATATTTACAAAACTAAATTCTTAGTAGGTAGGCAATATAAAGATTTAGATAACATTAACAGCATATATGTTAAAAGATACAGATGAGGGAATTTGTTTGGTTTTATTATTTTTTTTTTTTTCCTGAGGATAACAATATGTAAAAGATAACTCCCTTTTAAAATGAGCTCCACCAAGTATTACCAGCACCAAACCTAGCAGAACGCCCTTTATTCTGCTTAAGTTCTCTGTAGCACTAAAGCAAATGTTTTAAGCTAACTAAAAGCCAATATCCAGTTTCTAACCTTGGTTGCTGTTTTGTCTTATTTGAAATGTCAAATACAAACACATACATACACAGAGTGAGACAGAAAAAATCATTAAGGTTGGAAATGACCTTCAAGATCAGCAAGTGCAGCCGTCTACTAGATATTATCAGGACCACTAAACCATGTCCTGAAGTGCCACATCTACATGTTTTTTAAACACCTCTAGGTATGGTGATTCTACCACCTCCCTGGACAGCCTGTTCCAATGCCACTCTTTTTTACTCTGTCAGTAAAAAAATGTTTCCCAATATCCAACCTAAATCTCCTCTGGTGCAATTTAAGCCTGTTTCCTCTTGTCCCATCATTAGTTACCCGGAAGAAGAGACCAAAAGCCACCTCACTGCAACATCCTTTCAGGTAGATATTTGCAGGTAGATATCTATCTATTTATAGATATTTACAGTAATGTATTACTTACCTTGATGAAGTGAGATAAAGTCATCAAGAATAAAGTTTTGGAAGAGTTTTTTTAGTGTTTTATGAATATAAATGAAGAGACAATTAAATAAAAAGATAAAGCACCAAACTAAGAGAAAGGGGCTAAAAAGTTATCAAACAAATCATTTTAAGTTCATTTATTCAGATATTATTTGTTCAACCACTAAGAGAAAAGCAAAACCAGTAGAAAATGTTGCTACTATCCATTGCACAGTTAAGTCTTAACTGGAACACTGTTTTTTTCATGAGCATTTTAGCCACTCACCTAGAAAACATGTTGCTCTAAATATGTTATTTCATGTTCTAAGTCTACTTCTCCGAAGAAAAGATTAAGTATTTGAATTTATGCTTCATGGTTGGAGAACCTAAGAGAAATATTTACACTAAGGGAGAGGCAGAAAAGATCTATTCATTCTGGTGAAATGAGTCTGTAAATATGTAGTGCTTGGGACCTTTCAAGAGAAAAAAATGCATGGCAAATAATGATTAAAGCAAGATACAAGCTGTTTGCAAATATGCCAGAAAATTTCTTTCTATTTAAGAATTCCTGCTCTAGTAAAAAGTCAGTCCCAAAATGCCACAGTTGCTTGTTGCTTGTGGGGTTCTTAATGTACACAAGAATAGTACTTCCATCTTCTTTACTTTTGTCAGGCATTTGTAATATAGCATTAAAATTAGCAATCAAGCCCCACAGAGCTACTATGAAAGTGGAAGAGTCTTGAGCGTGCATTGTAGCATTTATGTGTCTCTTACTTTGAAAATTCCCCTGAGACAGGAATTGGCCCAATGTCCTCTGACAACCAAAGGTATTTACCAAGCAAATGAAATTTTGGAAGTACTATATTGACTAGAAAATGCTGTGAGGAAGCATAATGGCTGTATCAGCAGAGAATAATTACCGCAATTGAGGCATGTTCCTGTGCAATTCCAGAGAGAAAAGTAAGAACTCTTTGTCTTTGCATTTATTCAGAAAGAGAAAATTAAGTTTTTTAAAGACATCCAAGGATACTGAGAAATGAACAAAAGCTGTATGTAAAGACTGCATCCAAAGGTTCCAATTCAAAGAGAAATCAATTTGTTACTGTTGACAGAAAAGCCAGGAATTTTTACTTGAATCCAGTGAGTGCAAAATGTGATAGATTAGCAGGATTTCATACAACGTCGCCTATTCACCAATAAAAAGAGATGCAGCACTGAAAGACTGAGGGTGAGCTACCGTCGTTACTACTGCCCTTCACATCTGGATGGACATACAGTGCTATAGTCTGAGGCATTCATTTGCTGACTTCTCCTTCAGAGTGGCAAGCACTCAAAGTTTTCAGGTTTCTGGATACAACTCTATTTTCTCAGACTGGAAGAAATGTGAAGATAGTAACTAATTATTTATGGGACAAGCAATTATATTGTACTGTATATCTAAGACTGAACATCAGGAAATGCTTATTAGTTGAGCAAGTAGAAGAGTGGAGCATTTCCCTTTAGAACAGAACAAAGCCAAGGAGTAGGACAGAGAAGCACCCTTAACAAGAATCCACTAAGACACAATACTGCCAAATTTACACATCTGACCAGCAAAATGTTTCAAGTGCCAGAAAATAACCTTTACATTGTCACTGGGTTGAAGCAGAGTGGTCTGGAGCTGCAAGTGCTCAGCTCTACAGTTTTTAAGAGACAACAGACAGCAGTTTAAGTTAGAAAGTCAAACAAGGAATGATATATTTTTGTCTTGGGAACGTGAAGAATACAGAGCCTCCAGAGTGCCCTATATGCAACCATTTCCTTGCTGACGCGACACTGCTTTACCCTTTCCTGCTGTATTGTTGGTCTAGGTCAGCTTCCATGTGTGACTGCTGGCTGGGCTCAAATGGCCAGGTACACAACAATAACTCACTTGTATTTTCTATTTCATTTCCAACAACAAAAAAAACCCCATCCAATTAAATTTACATCTCATTTGCCAAGGAAACTCTAGTTATAAAGAAGCTCCATATTCCAAATTAAAGTCTGAGATAACTCTTTGGGAGTATATAACTAGGTCATGGTGCCATTCATTGTGACAAACAGAGCCATAGTGACCAGTCTTTCTGATGGGCTGTTCATCATCTTGTGAAAGCTACCTACTTCAGTCCTTCTTTCACCATGACTTGGTAATTTGCCCTCGCAACACAAGAACATTTTATGCTACAGACATGGTATTCCCACACACATACGGCCCACTGTGTTCAGGATCACACCTCAGGAAACACAGCTGGGGAGGACAGTATAGATGGACGGTGTCAAAATGGTTTGTCTGGCCCATAATCTCACTGTCTCAGGAACCAGGGTAGTACAAAATGGCCAGCAGCCAGGCTGACTTCTTTCTTGAATGGCTTCATGCAACCTCCTATTACCAGGCAAGTCTGAACCAGAACATCAGAACTTGGGTGAGAGGAGATAGGGACAAAAATGTAAACCACTTCCAGTACACTGATACACCTGAAAGAAATTCAGATGAATTTTCTAGATCAATTTAATTTAACCCTAAAAGCATTGATCAATTTTCTCTCACAAGATCACATATTTCTGTAGTAGAGGTTAATAACAAATAGCATTGCATACTTCTACTCATGTTCTCTGGTTCCTCATTTTTTAACGGAAATCCATAAAGATGTCACAGCAACAAATAGGGATTATTTCCTTTATACACCAATTACTGAGATGCTGGGAGGGTCATTTTCAGACTCTGTGATTTTCTAAGTATGCTAGGAGACTTGATTTTTCTTCCTCTCCATGCAGAAAGATAAGGAACTGTCAGGAGGGGGATAAGGCAAGACACTCATATCTTTGCTGAAAGGCTTAAACAGAGGTTCGTAGCACAGATGTATGAACTAAGTAAAAGCTCTAAGAGGAATCTATGTCTATAAGAAGAACCTAGGACTGTTTTTTGCACTGGATCAATTGAATATGAGTGGTCAGTATCACCTAAATTGACCCTAATGCTCAAGTGATCACGTTTGTGATCTGGCTTCTTAAGAAGAGGTCTGAATAAAAAAAATATTTTAAATATGATTTGAAGAGTTCCCTTCTCTAATAATGAGGCACAAATTTCCTCTCTTAGGTGGATCAAATACCCTACAATAATTTCTAATTATCTGTGTTTGGAGCTACAAAATCTGTCCTCCAAAAATGGAGGACAAAATGAGATCTTACAGATATCCAGTGCATAATTGAGTGAGTTCAGTTACTGGTTCAGTGGCTTTGCCCAAGCTGGATTATGCTTCATCTACATCTGAATGATACTCAGGTAAATGAAAATTCTTAAAATAGTTCCTTCCCAGCTCATCCTTGATACTAACTGCCATCTGAGCATAACAATCAAGAGAAACATAGTAGACATTTTTCCCACATGGACACCTTCTTCAGGAAACTAAGACCTGATTCATGTCCTTTAAATGAGAAAGCAGCAAAAGTTATAACCATTAAAATTCAATTTCAGTGTATCTCTTGGAAGAAAAGTAAGTAATCATGCTATCTTATCAAGACTACTATAGGGATGTTCCAGAGTGTTCAAAAGAAGTGTTGATAGCAGGTCAAGGGAGGTGATTCTCCACCTCTACTCTGTTCTTGTGAGACCCTAATTGGAGTACTGCATTCTATGCCAGGGCCTCCAATACAAGAAGGACATCAAACTGCTGGAACGGGTCCAGAGGAGGGCCACAAAGATGATCAGAGGGTTGGAGCACCCTTCCTATGGGGACAGTCTGCAACCTGGGGCTATTCAGCCTGGAGAAAAGAAGGCTCTGGTGACACCTTATAGTGGCCCTTTCAGTACCTGAAGGGGACCTACAGGAAAGCTGGGGAGGGACTTTTTACAAGGGCTTGTTATGATCAGATGAGTTGTGGATGACTCCTCCCTGGAAGTGTTCAAGGCCAGTTTGGACAGGGCCTTGAGCAATCTGGTCTAGTGGAAGGTATTCCTGCCCATGGCAGAGGGTTGGAACTAGATGATCTTTATGGTCCCTTCCAACCAAAACCATTCTATGATTCTATGTTGAATCCCCAATATATTCCTAATTTTAAAATAAAAAATTATAAAAATTATTCAACTTCTAGTTTTAATTCTTAACCACGTAGCCTTTTTGTCTCAAGCAAGCACTGTAAGAATATTCTGCTTTATTCTGCTTTATTTCTGAATCAAATGATGTCTTCTCTCTGAGACAACCAGGAATGTGACCATGGTGCATGCAGGGATATAATGACAAAGCTGCACCTACTGATTCCTTGCTATTCACACTCCTTCCATTGGGTGCTGCTGTTATATTAAACAGATTACTACTGGGACTCAATGCATGCATACAGAAAGGCATGGCAAAGGCTTAAGGTGCCTACCTATGCCACTTGGCCAATTGTTCTACGCGGCCCAAGTCTGTTGTACTTCACAAAGTTGGTTGTGTACTTCATTAGCTGGTGTTGAGGGAAATTGTCAGCGACTACTTTTGAAAAAGAAATGCATAAAATGGAATCTCGAAGCTTGTACTAAAAATTTTATCACCTTTCATGAAGGTGATCTCACTAAAATTTATATGTACATTGCAGCATTCAATTACTGTACACAGTAACTGTACAGATGGCTCTCTTTTAATTAGAGTATTTAGTGCATCTTCTGCATAAAGAACTAGGCAATGAGTAAGGAGGAATTTAATGAAAGCAACCAAATAGGAAGTAGTTTAATGGAAGTCTAAAAATACAAATTAAAAAAAAAAAAAGAAAAAAAAAAAAAAAAAGAGAGAGAGAGAATAACTTATGATGTAATTCTTGCAAGGATTTCCTGCTCATTGAATATATCTCTCAGACAATCAGAGGAAGAAATCTTTGCAGATTCGTGGCCTCAGGGAGGTCTTGTCAGCACAAAGAATCAGGCAACTGATCACTCAATTTTGCTCAGCTCACGGCCATATAAATGACAGCTGAAGATTTCTAAAGCATGATACTGGCTGGAACTTGGCTTTCAATGTGGCACAAACACACCAATGAATTCTATGGGTATTGTCAGAAAATGGCAGAATTTCATTAAGTTGTCAAATATAAATGGTATAAAATCACTTCATATTTGAAATATCCTCAGTTACTAACAGTAACTGGTAACACTAACTATTAATTGTAAAGAATACAAAGTTGCTACAACCTGAAATACTGGCAATTTTATAACCTATAATGCAGTTGCTGATCTAGTTACATTCTTAGTTTATTAGAAAAGCACCATCATTTGCACATGTGGCCTTTGCTCCAATTGCAAAAAGCACACAATATTTGCATTGAAGAGGAAAAAATGCAGTAAGGCAACATGATTTTTCTATGTGCTTAAATTTCATGCTGTCAGTCATAAATGCTTGAATTATATAAACAAGGAAGGAAGGAAGGAAGGGAGTCACAATGGGTCATAAAGGATAGGCTTCAACCAGGGAAGTCATATGCCCTCTTAGCAGGGCCAATAATATAAGCCACCCTTGAAATAAATTCCAGCACTTCTGTATTCTAAACTCTTCAGTGAATTTTAAATTCATAATGATGGCTAGACTTACCTGGTAGGCCAGGTGGGGTTTTCAGATATTTGCCATTAAAATGTTGAATTACTACTTCACATTTTTCCGTAGACTCCATTCTGGAAAAGAGAACAGAGTGGGATGGGGGTAGAGGCAATATGTGTTACTAGACTGTTACGAAAGTGCTCAGTCAGCAAATACAAAAAGCAAAGGGAGAAAAAGGGGACAAGCACAGATGCTGGGAGAAATCTTCAAAGCTGTTCTTGCTGATTTCTGCAGAGAAACTGGTTGAGCTCATTAGGGTATGATGTGGCTTGTGAGAAAGACCTACCACCCTCAAAGCCTGCAGCTGTACTACCGGCTGTGTGTGTGCTGGAGCAGTGTCAGTGAACAGTACCCTTTTGGCTCTGGGGGATCACCCAGAACAAGGACATTCTTTATGCTCTCTCACACTGCTTGGAAAGGCAAAGGATCTGTTTCTAGATTCCTTGTGCACCAAAAATAACTTCAAATGGCATAAAAAAAACCCCCAAAACAGCTGATACCAAAACCCCTTGGGATTTGGAGATAAACCCAGAAGATTACAACGCTAAAAAAATAACCTGCAAAGACAGACAGTATAGCAAATCACAAAACAATGCATATCTGCCTATTAGAACATAAAGCCAAGCTTTGGGTGAAGACAATAATTCACATGTAATACTGGCAGGTTAAATGATTTACTGTTCATCTCATATAATTTCAAGGTAACTTTCATCATTGAGATATTAAAGCACTAACACTGAACTGGTACATATATTATTGAAGGAACTGTAAAGTATACAAAGCTACTAGTCAAAGCTCAAGCCATGGTTATACCATATCTGGGAATTCACCATTCTTTCAAGTCTTGTAAACTGACTGCACACTAGTCCAGAGAACAGTTTAGTTTACCACAGTGTGGATGCATAAACTATGAAGAGAGACTAGGATGAAAAACTCACAAGCAAACAAAAAGTAAAATCATACTGCTTTTATTTTTCTTTGGAAAATTGTGCTTAAAACCCATGTTCAATGCTCTTTCAATGCACCAATGCTTACCTCCGAGTACTGTCCACAAAATAATTCCACTGATATAAATATTGTTTACTTCTCACCAGTCTAGATCTTTTAAAAATTAATTTATCCACACTTCCTGTCACATGGTTTTGGGCAAGAGTGGTTCACACAGAACAGCAGTTTGTCTCCCAGGGTGTAAGCTTGCCAGAGTTCAAAGGACTACCCCTCCACCACTAAATAAAATAAAAATCCTGATTGCCTGATTAATTCTCTGAGCAAGTCAAAGTATTTTGTAGGTTTTTTTTTCAGGTGGAATCATTAAAAATTGTCCTTTCCAGGTTGTATCACTGCATATCATGTGGGCTGGGCCACTTCTACAAGCGCAAAGACAGTAACTTAGATTGTTCACTTTGGCTTCATTCAGATTTAACTAAGCAAATGCCTGTACTGAGACTTTAGAGACTCTTGTCTCTGAAAGAATAAATGCAATAAAAGTCTGTTTTCTGTAGCTGCAGGCGTTTGGTGTCAAACCGTGTTATGTTGCACCACACAGCAGTGACAATTTCATTTTAATACATGGGGTACATTTTAACAAGCCAAAGCAGTCCCTGCAAAGAATGCAATATATAAGCTGCCAAGTAAAAGAGACTCAGTGCACTTCATGCATTTTATGTGGGAAGAGAATAAAAGTGAAACCCACAGTGTTCTGGGATAAAAAGGCCGTCGCTCGAATAGCACTCTGAAAAAGAATGCGCACATTTTCTTCTCAAGTTTCACAATTAACAGCTCTCAAATGCCATTGCTAGCTATCTGTAATCTGGCACACGCTTCACTTGAAACCGACACTGGCATTATCGACCCCGTTTGAAAAGACAGCACAATAGACAAAGCCGTCTATACATGTTCCCTTCAGATGTGTTACTGAGTAACTACTGCATCCATCCCTTGTCTCCCCTACCTGATACCCTCCGTGGCTTTTGTAACGTATGTCTGTGGGGTAGTTCTTCCTCCTGGCCATATCTAGCCTTGCCAGGTACCCACTAACTAGTCAGGATGGCATCTATCCCAGAGCCACCTAAGTATGAATTATAATTTTCATTTGTCCACAATACCAGTTTTTTAGAAAAAAATCCATTGCAAAATGTGTTCTTCAGGATGATTAGCTCAGTGACTGACTGGGAATAATGAGGAGTATAGAGCAAACAGATACATTGTTAAAATTGCCTAATACTTGTCATCACAATACCCCAGTTTTAGATTACTTAAAACTCCGATCAACATCAACCCCTTAGGTGGCAACATCTATGGCAGGTACCTACTCATGAGCTGAACCTATCTGTATGCATCAATTCAGACATTCCTCTTTCTCATCTTGTAGCCATAAAGACAGGCATAACCAGGAACACATCCAATAAAAATACACTTTTCTTAGGTCCACACTTAAAAATTCTACCTACTTTTTCTTCAAAAAGCTGTCGTCTATTGAGGACTATATAATAGTCCTCTATTGTAGAATGTGTTTGAAAGAGATGGACAAAATATGCTTTTTGTCATTAAACTCTTCTCATCGGAGACAGAACTGTTTCAAAATATTGATTGAGGCTGGTACTGAATAAAAATATCACTAACAGAGATGTTACATGTTAAAAGTCAGTGTCCTGGGGATGTCACCGGAGCAGAGGTAAACTTGGGGGAAGAGCACTCAAATAAATTGTTTTAGCGGTTTGTTTGTTTGTTTGTGTTTTGTTTTGGGGTTTTTTGTTTTGGTTTTTTGTTTGTTTGGTTTTTTATTTTGTTTTGTTTTTTGTTTTCATAATTGGCAGAACAAAAATGTGGCAAATAATAATAGTCTGTAGAAAAGATAAATATCTTATATGCATCAAAGCCTTCTGAAGGATACAGATATTCAACTCTCCTGCAGGTAAGGGGAGGACATCAGCTTGACATGGTAATAAAAATTTGCTTCTGAACAAGTAATTCACAAAGTACCATTTTCAAACTCCTTTCAACATTATGGTTTTGGTGCTGACCATAAGGGGATCTAAGATAATAATTCATGTTTAAATACAATTTCAAGATAACTGTAATGCATCTGAGTATTATACTGAATCAGGAAATGCACTGCAGAAAAAAAATATCAAAGCCATAGGCCATATTCTTACGATATTTTTAAAAGTACAGATAATGATCTTAGCCAAACAAACTGACATAATTATGAGAATTTATTTTCACCTGTATCTATATCTCTCCAGGTTCTGGAAACTAAGTTGTAAAGTTGCTAAATAGAATATGAGTAACTAGACTGTCTATATTCTATCCAATCAGAAAGGAAATGGATTTTTAAAACTTTGAAAAGTAAGACTGTTTTTTTTTTTTTTCTTTCAATATGATTAGTAAAAGAACAAAAAAATTGGAGGTGCTTAAGCAAGTATCACAATCAAAAGATTTGTTGTTCTAGCATTGGTATTAAATATTGATTTTAGATCATTTAATAAAAGTATATTACTCTCTCCACAGACCACAGTGTCTCCAAAGTAGTCTTTATGTGTTGTTATAAGTAAGAGGGAACTTTTACCACCAAAAAAAAAAGGAAAAGGATTTTTTTTAAAAACTAATGCTCTTCCACATGCTTATTATAAAGATTGATGCGTTGTCAATAAACAATGGAATTTATATACAAGGAATAACATGATAATTACATAATTAATACATGAGAAAGATTTAGTACCATATTTAGTATCAATCACCAGGGAATAAGGTGTGGTTTTCATTTACATATACCCTGTAGTCACTTTGCTTAATAATATTGAGAATCAGGCCTATATTTTTTATATCTAGAGTAAAATATTTAAAGATTAAATTATTACCACATTTCTGTTACAATCAGCACATTAGTATTGTTATTTTCTTATATTTTAAGAGCAGGAATAAAAAATCTTGGGTAGCAATGATTCTTTACTATTTAGGGCATTTTTCAAAGACAGAAGTAGAGAAGTAGTAGCAATAATATACAGTGGAGGAGTCCAAAGAACCAAGGCAATAGTTAGAATACACACCAGAGAACTCAATTTCTTTAGAATATCAAAAAGATGACTGAAAGGGCAGCCTGAGCAGTGTATAAGTGCTTTTGCAGGGAGAATGAACTAGGTAGCAGGCAGTTCTTTAACCCTGCTGAGAAAGTTTTGACAAGAACCAGATAAATTGGAAACATTTAACTGCAAGGATGATGATCCACTTGCATATGATAGAAAAGAGGTGCCTTTTTCTTTCTTTTTTTTTTTTTCCTGGTTGATGTCTTCAAATCAGTTTTGAAAGCTGTATTTTAGTAAAAGAGAATTTTTATCTTAATGTTAGGTAACTGGGAGTACTTCAACTGCCTGTGATATAAAAGAGGTCAAGAAAAATGGTATTCAGGTCTTGAATACTCTAAAGTTACAAGAAAGGCTTGATTAGTGTGATGCTTCTTAGCATCTCCTTGCATTCTACTCTTCATCCTTCTATGGCAACATGTGCACTAATTTTATTATTCATTTTGCTAATTTAATTTCAGGCATTCTAAGACCCTGATATGGCTCCAACCTGTAATTTTCTTCTCTTCCGTAATTGACTTAGATATTTTAACATCTCCAACTTTTCAGATGCTAAGAGATTGCTTCAAGATGTTTGTTCATTTTGGTTTGAATCCATTTTATGCTGGGAAAACTGTTTCCTTTGTCATTACAGCCTAGGAAGAGATAGTAATTTTCTCAAGTTCTCCTCATCGCTCCTATCTTTTATCAACATGTCTTGCCTGCATATTCTTCATGATCAGTCCTGTTTTCATGAACAACAGGAGGTTGTTTACTATATCAGATGAACATACAAAATCTGCAGAAACCACTCCAGAGATGACAGAAAAGGCTCCTATTTCCTGGAGATATGGTCCATACTATAACTTGCAGCACAAACCATTATGCCAAGGTGACCATTTTAAGCTGCCTGCCTGAGTATTTCTGCACAGAGCTACAGTGCTCCCCATAGAGAAACCTCTGTTTCAGAAGAAATCCAATATAACTAATGGCACCTACATTATCCTCAAAAAACCCAAAAGATGCTCAGCGTCCTTTGAGGAAAAGAACACACAAGTCAAAGGCCTCTCATTTTGCTTCAGTGGAAACTGGAGCACATCCATTACTACTGAAATCCATACAAAACTATAAATAGAATAATGATCCTGCTTGGGCTCAAATTCTTGCTTCCTGATTTCTATTGCTCCTTTTAAGTTACTGACTTGAATGCTGTTTCCAAAGATTAAATTTTAAGACATGTAAAACATAGACAAACAGGAGATAAGTTTAATAAAAAAATTAGGCAGGCAAAGAAAAGCATCCCATCAGAAGCTCTTCCAGAAGAACAAGGTAGGGAAAAGCCCAAACTCCAAAGAACAAAATGGGTAAATGCCTAACCACAGACTCTTCCAGCTCTATCAAAAAGGGATGGAAGCATCTCCTTGGTATTTGCTTTTGCTCTGAGATGATAGAGACAGCTAATAGAGAATCTCTTGACTTCGGTCATTTGCTGGGAACAGCATCATAACATTCTTTTATGACAGTTTATGTTGCACAAATTTTCTCACGTTACTGGAAAAGAATAGCATGAACACACAGTCATTTCCACCTAGACACAGCCTGATTTATGCTACTGTCTTCACAGTCTCAGGTTAAGTATTATACTGGTGCCTGCCAGCACTGCAGTACTTGACTGTCTGACTGTCAGCATCTCCATCATAAATTTCTGTTTTCAGAGGCTTATGACTTTGTTGTAAAATGTTGCTTGGGGGGTGAATCTTGCAAGGTCGTTTTAAGTTACAAGACAGCAAACAAAATAAAAAAAACTTAGTGGTTTCTAACTCTTTCTTTGCACTTTATCATTTAACAGGACCTATAAAATGCTTGCTCTGCTGTTCAGCTGAGTGTGGTACACGTATGTATGGTATTATTAATATCACTATCTCTATAGAGAGGATACTAAATAATACTTGAATAGTATTTTACTGTTGGGTTATAAAATGCAATTCTTAGTTCATTGATTCAGTGGAATCAGTAAGTCCCTCCCCAAGGTATATCCCTGATCATTCTTTTGACTGAAAGTAGGAATGATCCTCATAATATCTAAGAGCCTGCACTACCATCCCAGATGATGGATTTGTTCAAGCTAAATTTATAGCACCTTTTCTACTACCTTCACTTAAACCCCTGAGTAAGGAAGAACAAAGCATTTCCCCTCTTCACAAATGCATCTTTAAACTGCCTGGATGTTCATTATCCCTTGGTGCTGCTGACACTTCTTTGCCTCCAAAGTAGCATCATCACTGATCCTCAGAAATCTCCTTTAAATATTCCCCTTTTCATTTTGCAGAACACCACTGCTGCTTTGGCTCCACAATGACACAATTATCTTCTTCCACCTTAACAACTGGATCTCTCTTTATGGAAAGACAGGTCTTCCAATACACACAGTTACACCTTTAAAAGTGACAATACATCTTCAGTATGAAGTTAAATATTTCCCTCTGTGCTCTCACTACCTTACCCTATCCAGTAATTCCAGCCTCACTCAAAAGACTTTCTCACTACCTCTGATCTGCTTAGCACTCACACCACCACCACCATTGCTAATGTCCTGTTTGCAAAACTCAAATCATAGGAGATCACCTTTACAATTACAGATTGAAAAAAGTATTCAAATCCAGTTTCTGTGGCTTTTTTTCCTTTGCTTCTTTTTGAGGATGAAGGACTATGCTTTTGCTACACTTAACACTTTTACAATAAATATGGTTAAATAATTTTTTACAGGTGCTGAAGTCATTAGATCACCCCCAGCAACAGGGATTTGAGAGCCTACAATTTGAAGTCTTCTGATGAAATCCTGTGTGAGGGCAACACTGCATCATTCTCTCTTTCAACACACAGTCTTCTGACAGACCGAACTAAAAGCTTCTCATCTGAAATGCCTCCTTTTTCCAATTCCTTACTTCTAGTAAGCACTTCTTCCCCCTCCTTCTGCTATATGATAGGCTGTGTTTAGTCCCAGCTTCTGTGTGCTGGTGTCAGCAGAAACTCCACACTACCAAATGACAACAGCAACATGAGCCCTGAAGAATTCCAGCTTCCACAGAAAGCCTGGAGCCAAGTACCATGGTTTTGAAGTACAAAACACAGGCCAGGGGCAAGTTAAAGCAGGTGTCCAGAAGCTATGGCAATTCCGTTTTGACTGCATGGACTTCTGTGGAGCCACAGTTGGACTCTAAAGCTTCCCTTCTCTGGCCCCTTGGACATAACTCTCCTCCCCAAAATCTCCCCTGGGGCATACCTGTGCACAACGGGGTTCAAGCCACAGTAAAATGTTCAGTTACTTTTGAGGGGCACAAAAGAGAGGGAAGACTTTCACAGCTTTAAAAAAAGAAAGTTAGCTTTGTAAATGCATATGTTAAAGGAGGCAGAACTCTAATGTGGCCAGATACTACTCAGATAATTTGGATGCAAGAATATTTCAAGTTACCCAGGTTATAAATGATTAAGTAGTCATCTGCAGTACTATAAAACTGCTAATCATACCCATTCAGGAGAAAAATCTGACAATAACTGTCTACTGAAAGTCTTTTCTTCCTATTGCTTTTTGAATATACTTAATTTGAGATTGACTATTCACATAATTGGGCAGAATCAAAAAATTGATTTCAACCATCATAATTAATAACTTTGAAACATCAAAGTTCAAAATTGCTGGATGCTGCATCATTTTAGTGTATGCAAAATCAACTCTTTCTACTGTGCTTCTGCAGCTCTTCTGTGGCTTTTTAAGAGCTATCCTAAGTGGCCTGGCACATTCCACAAGCAAGCAAGATATACGGAGTTAAAAGGCACCAGGTCAGAAGGCATAATAGCCAGAATCACCACGCAGGTTGCTGATCTTAACTTCTGAAATCTTATCTGGACTGAAATACAGCTGCTGCCCCCTACCTGTCCTGTACTCAGCAGTGCTCACACTGTAGGTACACTAGAACAAAACCTTCATGACTACAAGCAAAGCTAAGCAAATTAATCTCTTTGGATTGACATGCAGGAAAAAGATACAAACCAGTGCTTTATTACAAAAAGAGAGCGAGATGGTGATGTCATTAAATCTTGTATTGATAATTCTGCAAGGACAAGAATCAGCATTCAACTACGGTTCTAAATTCCTGGAATAACTGGCGTCATTCAAGTTAATGGGAGATCCTCTGTATACTTTGATGGAGCAAGGGTTTCACATCTCTGTTGTTTGCATGGTGAGTTACACAACCTTTACGTTAGACCACTAAAGGTTTCTTGAAATATGCTAATTAATTAAATACATTTCCACAAACAAAGTCAATTTATTAAACTTAAGTTTATCCAGGAATTACACTAATCTATATTTAGTGAGCTTGAAAAAGTCATAATTGCAAAAATGCTTAAGGAATAGTGGGTCACCTTTCAGCATAAATATTTTGCCTTTTTCCATGTGAATTCAGACAATATTATCTTAACATTCTTTGCACATGACATTCTTTCACATCAAGGACAAAGGTAACACTACAATGTCACTTATCTTGCAAGCTACCTTTTTAGCATACGGTACCCCATTTCACTCGGTGGTGTTATGACACTAACAGAAGTGCCATGATATACCAAGATATGGTGTATTTCAAAGAAAAGTGCAAGAGGGCTAAGTCATTTCGCCTTCTCTACAAAGCACAATCCTATGAATATTCTGTAGAAACAATGATTTGGGATTTTTTCTTTTGAAGAAGACTGATTTACAGCATCATTGCAAATTTCTGACTTCTTCAATACCTTTCTATATATAGCTCTCTATTCCTTGGTCTTTCAAAAGGAAACTGCTCGATTTAAGAATATTTCAAGCTGAAGAAAACCTATGTAAGTGTTCCCTGGAATCTTGTGTATATGTACTGACAATGAAGTGCATGGTAATAATATGTGGCCCATTCTGTCTAGAGCATCTGAATACTCTGACAGGGCTTGTTATATGCAAATGTTTCTTCTTATTCTCTTCTCACGGGCTTGACTTCCCTGCAGCTTTCAAGGAAGCCAGGTTTCTTCAGTTATAGTTCCTCCCCTTTGCTATTCCAACTGCTAAATTTACCTTTTCCTGTTGCAAAATCTTTGCTAAACATTTGAACACTTTCTTCTCCAAGTGTGCACATTTGACTGTACGACATTTATTATTATCCGAGCTTGATATTGAATGGATATCTCACTATTACTAGTGATTTTTATTTGCAGATACATACACACATTGAAATACTTTTTACAGCAATGAAATTAACATCCTTCTGCATTGGTATCCTTCAGCTCAGTGGAAAGAACAGACACACAATCTGATAAAGGTGCAGCTCTGCATTTTCCATAGCTATTAGGCTTCATAGTTAGGGAGCAGACAGAATTTGCAAAGGACCAAAGCAAAAACAATGTGCACGAATCAAGAGCAAATGTTTCACCTGGCAAAGCCGACTCCTCTGCTAACTCCGTTAGCGTCTCTTAATATTCTGGTGGAAATGACATGTCCAAAGGGTTTCAGCATATTCTCCAGTTCCTGCTCATCCATGGAAACGGGTAAATTTGAGATGTATAGATTTGTGGGATCTTGCTCTTGTTGCTATGACAGAATAAGAGAAATAACATTAGTTAGGATTAGCACAGTAGAATAGCTTATGGCTCATACAACAAGGGTTACTCAAAATAGGACCAAGCCAAGAATTTATAGCTGCATTAGAAGCAAAGCTGGGCAATCTGTTCATGATGACAACATACTTGCCAAATTTCTGCAAACTCTCATGCATGTGCTTAATTCTGTGCGTGACTGTTCTTACTGAACTCAGTGACACTACTCATTTATAGAAAATTACTCTCATGCATAAGTGTTCTTGGGTTTGTGTCCTAATTTAGCAAACAGATTGTGAAGAAAACATTATTTCCACAAATGTGCCCACTGTTAACATAAATAAATAAAGAAAACTCAACACGTTTTAAGCAGATGTGCTTTCCAGCCTGCAGACTTCCCATTCAACCTGTTCATCATGAGCATGGTTGGTCGAAAATACAGAACACTTTCCATAGTATCTTGTCCTTTTTTCCCCCCTCAGCAGAGTGTCGGTTGATAATGTGCAACAAGACCTAACTGGGTGGAGGGGAGTTCTGTAGTTCAGTCTAAGGTTCTGGTGAGATCGTCACATGTTTATTCTCAGACTGAAGTAAAATATCTTATAAAATAAAGACTGTGGTATTGAGAAAACAAATTTGAAGACATCTATCTTGTTCTGGTTTGGATTTTTAGGCTAAAATTTCCCTTTTGGCAACCATTCCAACTTCTCTTTTTGCATGTCAAAGTACTGCAAAGAAACATGAAAGAGGCATAGATGCTGTATGTAAAAGAAGGGTATTATAGCAGTAAATAAAAATCTTTGCTACAGAGAACCAGGTCTTGATTACAATAAGTCAAGTTAGTTAAGCTCTTGCAAATTTTCATGGGTCTGGTTCCATTTTCATTCATAGGAGCTTTACATAATACTTGATTACCTGTTAGTAAAACCTGATTGGGATCAGGCACGTCTACATAATTTTACCTAATGCTTAATAATCAAAAGTATAAGATACAATCTTTATGATGTGCAGTAAGCCAGACAATACCTTACCTGACAGTCTTTAGAGACAGATTTTTAGAGATTTTTTTCATTACACATTTTAATGGGCAGAATTAATTTCTACTTGTACAACACTGAGATTTTTATGCCAAGAGTATTACTTTTTCTTGCTATGAGATGTTCTAAAACCATATTAATAATATTGCAGAAACACCGCAACCTTACAGTGAAGAAATTACACTCAGTCCTGCAGTTGTCTGCCCTGGTTTAACTAAACTAGTTTGAAATTATACTCCATTAAACAGTGCAGATGTGTCTTGTAAAACACAAAGAATCAAACACTCAATTTCTAGAAGATGTATGAAGACAGGACAGAACCAGGATATCTGCTCCATCACTGCCTTGCACACTGAAGGTCTTGAGAATGGAAGCAAAAATCATTTGAAGCTGTGATTCACACACTCCATCTTTGCAGGGACAAGAATGACTAAGCAAAGTTTAGCATAGTTATACACCAGAATCAGAAGCCAAAGAAAGTTTTCAGTTTCCCTTAACCCAGGCACAACAGAAATTTTAGCCCTCTTGGATGAGAAGAAAAGCTGCAAATGGATACTCCAAAGGGTCCAAAATCAGGAGGTGTGTAATACTGTTTTACTGCATAATTTGTATTCTGACCTAAGAGCTGTGAACACTTGCCTTTGGATATACTGCTTAATGTCCACTGCATTCTGGCTTTGCATCTCCAGACCCATTACCCCACAAAACATACTACCATGCAGGGTTAAATTCCCCACTCTCTTAAAAGACAGAAATAAAAGGACAAAGTAGGCACATTTTCAAGCTGCTGTTCATAAAAACATAGATAGTTATTACCATGCCTTATAGTAACAGGCAGAGGAGAAAAAAACCACACAAACAAACAGTGAACTTACTGCAAATTGAACTGAAGTTACAAACCCTAAATCTAGAAAAAACATTCTTTCCCTTTCCACTCATCTTTCCCTGTAGTCACCTTCCTTTCTCTCACTTTAATTTGCATTCATATGGATCCAAAAGCTAGTTCCTCTCCAATAACCAAAAGATATTAGTGAGGGGTCAGAAATGGTACAGTACTGACAATGCAAGGAAAATAATGCACAGTCCTGGAGGGAAGGAAGACAAATATGAGCTTCAGATCACACTTTTTGCTTTGGGAAAAATGAACAATCAAAACAAACATATTATTTCTCCTTTATTTTCTTCTATATTTTGGCCCTTTTCTATGGGCAAACTATTTAAGGTTTGCTGCTTGCCACTCCCCATTGTCTCTCTCCCTCCCTTTCCACAGGCCACAGAAAAAAACCAAAAAAAACCAAAAAAACCCCCAATCAGAATGATATAGGATTTAGGAAGCACCTTCATTGTTACTAAGTACTTTGAAAATGCGAGCAATGGAGGCAGTTAAAGCAGAGGCATTACAGCAGCAAATCAAAGCAGAAATTCCAAATAGCACAGCTTTTCAGAAATAATCACATTATTATGCAAACCTCTACCCACTGATTGGTTAAGGACCTTGATTACTCAACCAATCAGTGCTCAGGGACCGATGTTCCTTGTCAATATTTAGAAAAACTATGCAGATGAGATCCCTATATCCAAAGGACAGAGTAATAAGGAAAAAGCAGAGTTATGCATCAGTAACTGCACAACAGCTTTTGCTTTCACTGAAGCAAGTTAGTCCCAGAGAATATTAAAATGAGAACTTTTCTGAAGCAATTTAGTCCCACAGAATACTAAAATGAGAACTTTTCTTTTGACTACTCAGCTTTCAAACTGGGGAAAATATATAAAATAAATAAAATCTGCCGCCAATGTGTCTCGCTTCTGCAGTAGGAACACATAAGCCTTTTAACTGTGTTAGAGATTAAATGGTGGTGTTTTAAATATCCATGGAAAGTTTAGCTACACTCTGAGGATGATTGAAAGACTAGGAGGCCACAGACACTCTCTCACAAGGATTTAGTAAGCCTATCTATTATCAATTTGATAAACAAGAGCTGCAAGCAGAGAGACACAGATAAGGGCACTTACGCTATCCCCGCAGCATAACAGTGTTCTCTATGAAAGGCCAAAAATAATAATAAAAAAATCCATGTTATTTTTCCTTACTATATAAATACAACATTTAGAGAAATACTCCTTTCCTTCACAGAGAAATATCACCCCACAGAACCCATATCTCACACCACAAGTTAAAACAAGACTGCCTTCCCAGTGATGAAGCCTGGATCTGAGCAGGCTTTACAGGAGTGGTGCAGATCCCAGCTGCCCTGCCACTGCACAGCAAGAACCCACAGCCACCTACCTTCACAAGCCCCTGTTTCTCAGCCTTAGGCTCCAGTCCCAGCCTCTGGCACCAGGGCTCCTCATGATCTGTTTCAGTTGTGCAGAGATCCCCTCTTCAGCATGGAAGTGCTGACATGTGCTCCTCATTTTTCCCAAGCCAATCCAAGATTCCCCAAGCTCTTGTGTGACATACTTGCTTCCCCAGCCCAGTTGAACTGCTGAGCTTTTCAGTGTGAAAGGCAGTCATCCTACTGTTCAAATTGTGCCTATTTGTTGACAAGATGGACCTAACCAGAAGCATAAGTACAAGCACTCTGCAAACTACTAGTCTTTCATAAACCTAAATAGCTGTCCATCAGGTTTTGGCCTTCGGTGAAGAATTGCATCCCAAGGTTGCAGGACTTATAGTGATGGGGGCATCTAGACCCACACAGCATGGCCCAGGCTCCCTCTGGTTTGTCTAACTCTTCCTATGGCTTTTCACTAGGTGTTAAAAATTATACTTCCCATTTTGGGATGCTAAAATCCCATTTATTATTGTGTCAATTCCCAAAGTGGACCAACTGACCAGACATCAGTGAGAGAGCTGAAAGTCATTTGTGTGATACTCATGGTCACTTCAGAACTGTTTTCCTCTTACGCCCCCAGTGTTTTGGATAGGAACAGAAGGGGTGGGGCAGCACAAAGCCACACACTCCCCACAAACACCTGTGCCTCAGATGCTCCACAGCTGCCAACTTAGAGCTACTGTCGGGGCTACCAGACAAGCAGAGTCACCATCACCACCTTGCCTTTGCAGTCCCTGTCCTGCTTTCCCCCTCCAGCCCACAGCAGAAACAACAGCAGGCTCGTCCCACACTGCAGAGGACTGACACACCTGTTGACACCATCTTCTCAAAGCACAGTGGCCTTGCAGGTTTAGTCCCCTACATGTGAGAAGGCCCTCCCCAAGGCAACTGGGGCTGGACTCTGCTGTCAGCTACCACCCTGGGGGCTCAGAGTAACGGAGGGGTTGTCGCAGTGAAGCAGAACAACTCCTCTGCCTTTCTGAGACCCCTTGTGCCAAACGTAGCTTATTAATGGGGACAAGACCAGGCCAAGTTGCTGCCTTTCAAAGGGAGTGGGAAGGCAGGTATGGAGCCTGCCATGTGTACCAGCTGCAAAAGCATCACACTCAAGGCATGCAAACTTGCAAGTGCAGTCTCAAGGCACTGTCAAAAGCCTGCTCCTGGGCTGTCCTCACTGAAGTTCATTTTACCCAAGATCTCACATTTGACAACCCAAGGAGGGTCACATTGTCCAAGTACAGCTTGCATTTGCCCTGCAACCTCAGAGAAACTGGAGTGAACTTATCCAGTCAGCCCCAACCCTCTGAAATCCTGCCACAGCCTCACACCCTAGATTGAGCTCATTCTGGAGTCCTTATGAGTGCCAGTCTATGTGAGTACACAGAGTGACACAGAACGGGCCAACAACAACAAAAAGAAATTAAGCTAACTGAAGTTCCTCTCAAGACAAATGCATGGCTTTTTGCAACTCCCTTTGCTCCTACCTCAGCCTGTTTTACCATCATTATAGCCCAAATACCTCAGTTGCTCTGGCCTCTGGGCTCCAGGGGCGTTAGCTGCACGCATACATTGTAGTAAGGCCATTCTGGCTGGGCAGTGTACATGATAGACACTCACAAACTGGTCAAAATCACAGCTAGGAATTTTTAAAATTGTGAATACTGCAAACTAACAGTAGGTCAAAACCAAGTTTTTGATTAGCTCAGAGCATTTCCAGCATTCAGCAGCAGGCACCCTGCTGCAAGACTCTGCAGTTCAGCAGTCAGGAGCAATTGTACTGGGGACACAGCCAGAAAATTCTGTCACTGCCTTTTAGTAAGAACTGGGACAGTCACTCAGCTCCCAATGTCTATGCCAAGGAGGCACAAGTTTATAATGCATAGGATTTGAAATGCACTACACCATCAGCATCTGAAATGGATAAAAGCCAATGGAGGGTGTGCTGCAACTCAAAAGTTTGCTGTTTGCTTTCCTGGACTCTCCCAGCCACTTTTGAAAGAAAGGGCAATGCTCAAATGGGATTTTCCCTCCCATCTTGAGATAATCTTTGGAAGCAATGCATGAAAAGCTGAAAGAACAATTCCTGCTGGTGCGAGAAGAGGCTGATCCTCTACGTAGTACATTTAGTAATGCATTCTTTAAAGACACATGTGTAGGGAGGGGTGGGCAGATTTTGGCTACATTATTTCTTCTGAAAAGGAACTCAATCCTCCTGTAGTCTCAGCAAGGCTGGAAACCAAGTGTGTTTGGTTTATGTAAGAACTTTATGTACCAATTATTTTTATTCAGCCTAAATCATTTCTCCTTGGAGCTGCTTACTCTAGGAAGCTAGGCCCTGATTATTAGTTCAAATGATTCCTTTTTCAATCTTCTAAACTATGGCCTATATGGGAATATAATTTTTTATGTGGATCGATATGAAACTCTGACCTCCTCTTTTTAAAGATATAATAAATATTTATATTAATAGATCGTATGCTTTTCTTATCTTTAATAATTTAGAACTTCATCATATTAACATTGACACAGGCCAGTATTACAGCTTACCTTTAGAAGCATGGTCCTGTCTTTCTGAACATTTTAAAACCAGGTTCAAATCACCCTCAATTAGTATTTTCCCCAAACTAGTTCATCTCTGCCCAATGGCCACTGCCCAGATCTTCAGGCTATGTATGTAACTTCTCTTTTAAAGATCTGGGTTGAACTTCTGTCTTCCCTCAACATAAAAACAGTTATGCTTTTTAGGGAAAAGCCATTTATATGAAACCATCTATAGAAACATAGAATGATGAAGATTGGAAGACACCTCCACGATCATCAAATCCAACCTTCTACTCAGCACCTCCATGACTACTAGACCATGTCCTGAAGCACAACATCCACCCGTTTTTTGAACTCCTCCAAGGATGGTAACTCTAACACTTCCCTGGGCACCCTATTCCAACTCTTAACTACTCTTTCAGTAAAGAAATTCTTCCTAATATCTAAGCTGAACTTCCCTTGGGAAGGCCCCTTGGGGCCATTTCCTCTTGTCCTTTTGTTAGTTACTAGGGAGAAGAGGCAAACACTGGCCTCACTACAACCTCCTTTCAGGTAGCTGTAGAGAGCAGTAAGGTCTCCTCTCAACCTCCTCTTCTTCAGGCTAAACAATCCCAACTGTCTCAGCCTCTTCTCATAAGACACATTCTCCAATACCCTCACTAGCTTTGTTACTGTCCTCTGTACCCACTTCAGCACCTCAGTGTCTTTCTTTTACTGTGGTGCCCAACATCAAACACAGTACTCAAGGTGTGGTGTCACTAGTGCCGAGTACAGGGGCACAATCACTTCCTTCCTTATGCTGGCCACACTATTCCTGATGCAGGACAGGATGCTGTTGGACTTCCTGGCCATCTGGGCACACTGCTGACTCATGTTCAGATGGGTATTGATCAGCACCCCTAGGTGCTTTTTTGCCAGGCAGCTTTCCAGCCACTCTTCCCCAAGCCTGTAGCATTGCCTGGGGTTGTTCTGACAAATGCAAGACCCGGCACTTGGCCTTGTTAAACCTCATACAGTTGGCCTTCGCCCATTGATCCAACCTGTCCAGATCTCGCTGTAGAGCTTCCTACCCTCAAGCAAATCAACACTCCCCCTTAATTTTGTGTAGTCTGCAAACTTACTGAGGGTGCACTCAATCACTTACTCCAAATCATTGATAAAGATGTTAAACAGGATTAGGCCCATCACTGAGCCCTGGGGAACACCATTATGTGAAACCAGATCATTTATATGGAAACATTTATATGCTGTGTCATAAATTTTCCAGTGTTTGCTCAGTATTTTGAAAACTGTAGTGGTATGGTAGCATCAGTATCATCTTTGCTTTATTAGATTATTTCTAAACTCAATTCTATACAAGCCTCTGAGCTTAAATAAAATTTAGAGGAAGCATGTAATATTTTCTCCCAGTAGATCCACATTCAATATCTCTTCTTGTTGTTTTATTATTTAATATTTACTTTTTTTAGTACTGCAAATCATAAGAACTTTCCAGGACAGCTGAAATACACATGAATTTGAAAGCTGATTTGATAGGCATTTGATTGGATTCACATTCCAAAAATCTGAACAAAAAGTTTTCACCCCCAGTTGTCTGTTTCTCCAGTTATTCCTGCTGTTTTTTTACATTAATGTGGAATATTTTTGTAAATAAGTAAAATATGCCTGGCTTTCAGACAGAGAAAGCCAATGAATTTGTTAATTCAGGTGTTTAATTTCAGATCTAGTATCTAAAGTTTGCAATTAACAATTGGAGAAGTTCTCTCTCCACTGACCTATCCAAAACATGGCAGGTTGCTTCTAACTTAATTATCGTGGTTAGATAGGACTAGTGCTGTGAAAGTTAAAAGAACATCACCCCAACCTCCACCACTTCCTGGTATCAGAGAAATAATGGCAGGAAGTCCTTTTCATCCTTCTCAGAGGGGCCAGGAGGGACGGGTTCTGTGCTGTGTCTGGGGACTAGGATCTTGCCCATGTATGTCTGTGTGGTGTCTTTTGAACTGATGAAGATACAGTGATATGAATTAAGTGATAGTAGCCCTTGCTTTCAAAGGTTTTTCACATTATGGTTTCCTTTACAAAAAGAAGTAACAAACAAACAAACACTTGCTATAGCAATGGTCCAGACCATGCAGCCTTTCAGAATTGTTAATGACATATTTTGAGTCATTACTACGGTAACACAAGGTGAACAGAATGAATCAAGTGCAGTTGCCACAGTTCTCCTTGACAAGCTTACTTGCTTACCTTTGTGTGGGCACATTTTTAACAGTCTAGACAGCTAAATCAATGGCCAGTTAACTATTGATCCCTGGCTGGTTTCACTCTCTCATTGAGCAGCACACCAAAAGGCTTACAAGACTGTACAGAAAGGTTAAACTTTACATCGATTTTATTAGTTCACTAAGTACCAATAATCCAACAGATACAGTAGAAGGAAACTGGTAAAGTGATGATGGGCGTCGTGTCAAGAGTCCTTCTGGAGGTCTCTGGAGCAGACACTGCTGGAAACACTAGCTATCTCCTCAATCAAGACTGTGTCTAAACACTGAAGGTTTCTCAGGGCAAATAGTGAAGAGCAGAGGCCACTGGGGTATTCAAAGAAGCTTATTTTGTCTTAGGTACCTTCAAAAGAAGGTTTGTCGTTCAGTGGTTTTCCAAAGGCTCCAATACGTAAAAACTCATTCACCCTGGTACATCTACATCACTGTAGTCACTGTGCCTTTTGGACTTAGTGCTGACTCCATGTTTCATATCAATAATGACAAGGACACTTTCTGAAAAGGCACAGTGGTCCTGCACTTGGAAACAGAAAACACTCATAATTACTATTCTGAAGACAAGCATTTTCCCACTGATTTTCAAAAGTATTTTATTGTTCTATGCATAAGTAAATTTAAGGACTTCTAAGCTTTATAATGATCCAAGAAGGGAACAGTTGCCATTAGAAATGTTTTGCCTGGGATCACCTAATCAGAAAAGTGAGATGTGACTCAGGCACCCAGCCTTCCTCTGCCATCACTGAAACACTTTGCAGTTACTTCTTAAACGAGGCATAAGCTAAAATATGCTCTACCAAATTTTGTCAAAGAAGTGCAAACAAGGAAATTCTCAAAACCCATGACCTATGAAAAGGAAAAGAACAAAAGTATTAAAGGAAATTATTTGTCACAAATACTTGTATCAGCTCCACAGTGAAATACTATTTATAAGTACTATTTAAATGAAAACCATGAACTTTAAGAAGAGTTCACAGCTTATACATGCCCAGGATTTCTTCTCACTATGCAAACTATCAGAGTGTTGTGCCATGCTGTGTAAGCTGGACTCAGCTTTCTTTTAATTAAGTTTGCTTATGGACAGCACAGCATTTGCTAAGGCTAAATATTGCTGGAACCAAATTGCTATTGGTCTGTCCAGTGCAGAGCTGCTGTAGAATTTTCCATTATGTATTTCATCTGCCAATGGTGATTTGATTTGCCCTTTGTCTTCTGTGAGAAATATGGACTTGAACAGCTATGGTCGCTGCCTTCAGAGCACTGTATAAGATACATTGTACCTCCTTTCATTTCCACAAAATAAAATCATAACCAGAACTATCACAGATTGATATAAACCCCTATTTTTCATACTGCTGTCATTGCAAGGTGAGATTTTTAGATTCCTGAATTCCTAGTTTTTCTGGAAAAAAAAAAAAAAAAAAATTCCACAGTTTCCAACTAGCATAGTGCACTGCAGTGAAAAATGCGGCTCAACCACTGCAAAAATCATTGGATCACTTTAACTCTTCCAAATTGTTTTAATCACCACTTTGCTATTTATATTGCTGTTAAGTAAGAATCAATTGATTACCTCGGATTATCTGAAGGCTGTCTATAACAATTTCTGAAAATGCTACCTTATCTCCTACCTGTGAACCCTAAATTATAACCTTGCTGATGACCTCTGGAAGCAAAAGGCTGACTTGCCAGATGAGCTGTAATCCAAGTTGAACACCATATCTATTTATTTTGATTTGTTATTGACTGTGTCCTAGTGAACTTAAGACACAGTGTCCTATTGCACATTAGACAATGTTGCATTGAGTATGTTTATTTGCTTTATGCTATACTAGGTTAATGACATGCAGACTGATGTATATTTTCCAGGATTTTCTTACAGATATTTAGACAAGAGCCAAGTCCTTTGCCACTGCACACAGTCAATGAATCTTGAAATTCAACTCCTACTATTTGCATTCTCACTGAATTGTGGTTTACATGATAGTGTCCCACAGAAAGGGTATATTTGTATATATACTTACACAAACAGAGAAAGAAGAGGTCACAGAAGAGATTATTTGCTTTACAGAGGACATAGCATGTAAACAGGCCACAGTTTAAACCTTCCATTATCAGTAAGGGGGGAAAGAAAACTAATCTGAGAAAAAAAGCCATATGAACTAAATCAGTAAAATTAAATTAACAGCTTAACTTACAAGTGCTTTTTAAAAAAGATCTTAGAAATACACAAAAACCCATCCAGTTATCATGGATTCTTGTGATTATTAGGCATTTTTAAATGGTTAATACACACAAATAGTAAATCTTTAGTAGCTCTTTAGTAGCACTGCTTGCTTCAGTTCTTTTATAAAAGATCTGAAGTGCCAATAATAATTAATATTATTAATACTAATTAGTTGAAATGCAGTTTTTATTAATATGCAAAATGTTCAGTGAAAAAATATCCAGTTGTAATAATATCTAAGAAAGAAGTTGACTTTTTTTTTAATCTAGTTAAAATCATAATATTCCCAACACCTGATGCAAACACAAAGAGTTTGCAGATGGAAATCAAACAAAATAATACTCTCTCAAAAATGCTACAGTTCTCCTTTGTATAAGCTGAAATCTGGTAAGTTAACAGATCCCGAAAAGCTGAATTTGTGTAGAAAGTGATGGAGATTCCTGAGTAAACAGTTTAAATTAATACAGAATTTCTAGATCTCACTTTTTTTAGTCTACATTAGTCAAAGTGGCAACTCCCCCGCCATGGGCTGGTGATTCCTGGAGATGACTGGGCTGTGCTACCTTCTTACCTCGAAGTTTCAAGCAGGTTGTCTCTGTTCTCATGACAGTAACACGAGACCAAAAGAATTACCAACAGTAGTGGAAATAAATTGTTTTATCTCTATTCTATCTCAGGACACAATAATACCACTTGCTCAGTGCAGACGGAATCTGGCATGGTAAAGGACAAATGTGGGTTCCTCAAACTATAGATTTAAAGCATTTAAATCAACCTATGCATTAACCCTTCCTATGTACTTTGTGGAGACTATGCCAGATGTTAGAGCTGCATGGTGCTCCTCAAGCTCAGAAAAGAAAGTCTTGTGACTTTCCAAATAATTGGAGTGTGGTAAAGGTGAGGACATTGCTATCTGATCCTCCAGTAACAACAGGATGTTATAATGAAGCAGCAGAGGCAAAAGCACAGGTGTTTTCATGCACATGTAACCTGTACTTGGCCATGGTGGCTTGCAAATTTTTCGTCCTCTAATTCTAGCAGCTCTTCCTCTAACAACAGAGTACTTGCTCTGTGATAACCTGATCCTTCTCTAACTGACTTCTACAACAAAATTTTCATTGGTCTCATTTGGCAGTATCAAGAAAATATTTGGAAAATATTTTCAGAAATATATTCAGATTAATAACGCTGAAAAAACTGAGATGGATGTATCTTTTCTGATGATTAGCATGGATATATTGTTTGCCTTCAATATTTGTTTTGAAAGCTGCCAGCAAAATGAAGACAACATAGATTTAAAATTCTATATATCCACACAGGGTTATTATTACCAATAGTGCATCTATCTGTAGATTAATAGGAACTTTCACTTTTGTCTTCAGAAGATTCTCTAGGTTGGGATAAGTCAGGAAACTCAGATTTCTTCACATAAAATTCAAAGCTTTAGTATTTAACTGTCTACACTTGCACTGGAAAAGACTGTAGCTATTAACTGTAGTAAATTATCAGCACTGGGAAAGCATTAGAAGCTTTAGGAGGACTTTTTGGGTCAGTATAATGCTTTTTAATATTTGACCTATTGACCCAAAGGCAAATTCAAGCAGCACACAGTTCCCATGTGATTTCTTGTGAAGAAAACGTACTGCTTTCTTTTGTCATGTTTTATGTTACTTCCTATAAACCATAAATGAAGTCAGAATTTTCTTGTCTGGGAATTCCTGTTGGGATAAAGGTTGAGGTCTACTTAGCCCAAGTCCATACAAACTGCTAGAGAACAGTTATTAATCTTGATGCACATGCCAGAAATGGAAACCTACTAGTCCTTGAGGATGCATCAATTTTCAGGGAGTCTGGATTCCTTTAACTACTACAGAAACTTAAGAAAAAAATCTACATAGATACTGCTTAAGGAAAACAAAACCCACCATAAAACACAGCCTTGACAGGTTTATTTTAAGAAATCTGTATTTAACATAGACAAAAATACTGTTTCCATTTAAGATCAGGCACAACTCACAAAACAGATACTGCAGAAATACTGACTCTTTTTTTAAATGCATCTGATATAAAAAGGCAACCAAATCATGCTTCAAATGTGCCAAGGGATGGTTACTGATCAGAAGCATGACAGACACAGCAATACCACATTTTTTCCTGTGTGTGGAATTCCCAGTGCTGAGTCAAGAGGTCCTAGTGGATGGTTAGCACAAAAGCACTGAAATACTCAATTTCCACGCTTAAGGATGAAAATGAGGAAAGATGTGTATTGTAGAAACTGAAACTTTATTTTAAAAGTAAGATGTTAAAATAGAACAAAAAGGCAGGGTTGAAATGCTGTGATCATTACTGCTGAATCCTCTTGCACAGAAGCAGATGAGCTTTCTGTGCTCTCTTCAGCTCTCATCAGAGCAACTCTTACTCTGTGTGATAAGATTGCCCTGATAAATGAAGTTGAAATTAAGGGACAACATTAGGAAAGCAATGAAAAGGGGTTAATGCTGGGTCTAAAATCCCAGTTCTTTGCCAAATCAAGCAGGCACAGTCCTGTGCTGTCAAGGCTGCAGTCTCAGCAGTGCTGGCACTGTCCCACTATGTTTTCGCTGTCAGAGAACTCCACTGACTCACAGCTGCCGTCAATGTCAAAAAGCAGAGCCTAGAGAGTAGGCAGCCTGAAGCTGGGACTAGGAGGTGTTGAACAAGCTCCCCCCCCCAGCTCTGGCCTCAGCTAACTGTACCCAGCTCCAGGGGAGCAGCAGAAGCTACAACTAACAAACAAGAAAAACACAGCAATGACCTGAGCAAATGAAGAACCCATAGTGGTCACCGGACAAGCAGTGGAAGAGGAGACACCACATCAGTCTCCAGATGGACGATGGACAATGGACAATGTAAGGGAGAGGCACCAAGCACCTGTCATTCCTCACAGCCTGCTTGGGAGAGTGAGACAAGCAAAGCTTTCCTTTCCCGACACAAAAACCCCAGCACCCCTGGGGAAGAAATAATTATTTGAGGGTATGTTATGCTTTGTGTAGGTGGAAAATAAGGACCTGAGCAGCATTATCCATTTGCTAGTAGTCTGAGAAAAGGAGAGGAGAGCAGTACACACTCCTATAACTCAACACAATATTGGGGGGAAAATTAAGGATAAGAAAGAGAAGCAAAAGAAACTTTTTTTTTTTTTTCCCCAGTTGTTGAAAGCAGAGAGGAGTGGGAATTCTACTGTGCTTTTCCATCAACAAAGAACACAGCCTCAGCACAAGACGTGGGGCAGCAAACCAGAAGGCAATCTATGAACTCACCTACTTCCCAAAAGCAAAAAAGCGTGAGTTCTTCGTGAGAGTATTCATACAAAACTTCCATTAGTTTCTTCTGCCTTTCATATCAACTAGAAGAGTGCAGTTACCTGAGTGGTGAACGCTGTCTCAAGTTTTCCAAGCCAACAATTGTTTCCAGTTGCATATTCTCATAGAAAAGATAAAGTCAACAATTTTCCGCAGAAGGAAGCCAAAAACCACTCTGAAATCAGAATAGGTATAGCAAGGTGGTCCAGTTCTATCCACCTGCTAAGGGTGAAGACAGAGTTATAAAGCAGATTTGGTTGAGCTGTGAGGAGCCATAACCTGGTACTACTGTGGAGAGAAAAAAGAAATTCCCCCTCAAAACTAATGTGAAAGTGTACATGTCCTGTTCTTCTGGCAGAAATGAAGAGCTTTGAGAAGGCTGTTAAGTAAAGGTTTCTGGCATTTGAAATGAAATAACAGATGCAGTTGTCTGCAGTCAGCTGGTGAGATGCAGCAGAACTGGGGTGGCTGGTGAGGAGCTCTACACCACAGGGCTATTAACAGGGCAGCAAGGACAAGCTCAGAGGTGCTGCTGCATGAAGGGTGCCTACCTGCAAAAGCTCATGCATTTCATCTATCTCATAACTGAGAGACCAGGAGGCAAACTGTACAGGAATGGAACAAGGTGATAAAAGAGAACAGAAGAGATTGGAAGATAGTAGAGGTTGAAATTCAAGATAGATCACAATGCTTGAAACCAAGTACGCATCACCAGTCCCTGTGAGGAGAAGGAAAGTAAGAAGGAAATGCTCCAAGCCCTCTAATGTACCTTGTTTCTATTTCCATAAATCTGGACTTAGCTACTCTGTCTAGCACACAGCTGGCTGTGACTGTGTCAATGATTTGCAGCGTTGTACTAAGCTGGCCTGTGAGAAAAAGCACTAGCATTCCAATATTAAGATCTCCTTGGCTCGTGCTTATCTGTCCTTCTTATGCCTACACTGTATTTCAGCTGTGGCTAATGTATGTATCAATATGTGTGTGCATGTGTGTGTGTATATGTATGGGAATGAAGTGTGTAAAAATTAAATGCAATTCTATATTACACAGGTAAGAACAAAATATATTATACACATAAAAGTGCATTCCAGTTTAAGCATGCTTTCAATTTTGGCAATCTGGCTAAACAGATGTCTGTGTGTAAAGACACAGAAGACTACACCCAGACTTCCAAAAAAGGAGGGAAATTTGCAATTACTCATACATATGTGTGAGTGACAGGGTATACAAAGGAGGTGTCCTCATACATAGCCATTTAATAGGCTTGCTTGGTGGTATGCTTGTGTGACTAAATATATCTGCATGTAATCACATTTTACATTTAATTGTATATGTGTATAAAACATTCATATAAGAAGTGAAGGTTGTATCAATCCAGCAAATGAAGGATGTTATTATCCTCTTTCTCACTTATAAGCAATTCTTAAGAAGAACTTACTGCAGTAATAAAACTGTGAGACAGGATACATAGGCATTCCTTGAGTCCCAGACTGGAAAGGAATTACAAGAAGGCATTCTGGATATAGTTGATGGCTGGGAATTAAAAGCAAAGGAGAATCTGCAGCAGGGTGTGGAGGGAGTGGTGTGGGTCTCCTCATAGGATGCTAGAAGCATCCAAAACAAGGATCAGGCTCTTGTGTTAGTCCTTAAATGATCTGAGTCATTTTGCTTTGTCTTTCAAATCTTTTTTATAGCTAAATAGACAGTGTTAAAAAAAGGAACTTAAAATTACTAAACACTTCAGTCTTCCTGATTATCTATCCCAAATGCTTTATTTGCAACTTGTTTTCAAACAAACTTTAGTGAAAAGCCAAAGGCTTACATGCTGAACATCTTAAAAGTCTCGGCTATCCATTATTGCACCAACAGGGCAAAGAACTAGAATGACAGTGAACCACTTTACCCTGTAAACTGGGAGTGTTTTATCAGAGGCACACTTCTTATGCCAATGCTTGTTCTTTCTGGTAGTGGTAGTTGCTGACATAAGCAGAAAATCTCCCAATACTCAGAAAAAAACTTCAACCACTTTTTGAGGAGGTAAAATGCATTTGTTTCTAAAGGACTGAAATGTATGTGTACAATGCCTTTAAGTGGATGCCTGTGCAATTCCAGAGTTTGCTTGTGAAGTTCCCATCATGACTGTAGCAATTCCTGGTGGCTCATGGGAAAACACATACAGCTGTGGATGTGTGTGCATTTTTTGCAAGCCATGTAAACACTTTAAACCTAAGGCAGCAAACTTGATAGCCTGAAGTACTCAGAAAGTTGTGCTCAGCTCAACTTTGTCAAGAGACCAAGTCAATGTTACATGTATTCTGTGGGCCATGTGAAAAAAAAACCCAAAAACAAAACAACAAACCACCAAGAAACACCCCTGTGTTCTAAATATGGAAATTTATCATATCTACACAAAATTCCTTAAAAACTTTAAGGTTCCCAAAGAGAAAAATAAATACCCACTGGATCCCACCAAGTAATGTCTCTCCCTAATTTTGACTCAGTTGTGGATCTGCAGATCAGTGACTGTCACAGATGGATGCACATCCAGCAGCCTCAGGATGGGATTTGACATTCAGAGGTTTCACAGCCTTACCCTGCCAGGGAGGGGATGAGGCTGGCTCCACCAAGAAAAGCATCAACAGCCTCTGCAGCTTGCTTGCTTTTTAAGGAAAATAGTTTCAGGTTACGTGAACCTATTTTTATAGATCAATCAACTTAACCTGCTAGGCTGCTTTTTACAGGTTTTTGATATATTACACTGTTTTGAAAGATCAAGCAATTCCCACAGAAACTGAAGTTAAGAAGTAGAGCCATTTGCATTTGCTCTGCTATTGATTCCAAGACCTGAAATAATAATACTTAAAAGAGTTCAAAATTGTGAAGTGTGAGGAAAATACTTTGAGCCAACAAAATCAGAAAGTCACGTGGTGAAATAAGAACAAAATTCAAAATATATAACCAGCTTCTGTCATTTGAGATACACGTAGAAAATTATGTTGTCCCTCCCTAATGTTGCTGATCCCCTTGTAAGTAAAAACATCCACTGCTTTTCAATTCTGCTAAACCTGCCACCCATTCTATAAGCTCCAAAATTAACACAAAGAAAAAGAAATACTATTCAGAGACAAAGCACACTTTAAACCGAGGCCTTGACTACGCTGGGACAATTAAAGCACAGCCTGGGTATATTAATCACAGTCATCTGGCTTGGTTCCAAGTTAGGCAATTACAATCTGCCTACCTCAAATTCTCTCCAGAGTTTCAAATGCAAGTTATTTGTGATTTCCTTCCTATAAAATGTGTTGTTTAGTGCAGCCAGTAAAGACTGCTTTCATTCAAGTGATGGGTGAATGACCCACATTGACTATAGAAAATGTGTAAAAGCACTTTGGGATCCTTCAGGAAGAAGGACACTTACTACATGGTCATTTTACAGTGCTTTTATTATTCTAAGAGGAAGTATTCCTATCTAGATGTTTCTTCACATACCTCTTAGTAACTATTTCAGAGTTTGAACTTGTTTCTCTAAAAATTATATTAGGTTAGGCTACTTTTTCTTTAAATTTAAGATGATAGACTTGAAATGCAAGCACTGTATCAAGAAGACAATTTATGAAAACATACACAACTTTCTACTTTGAAAACTATTCAGATAATTTTTTTGAGCCAAAAAAAAGATTAATGATTTATTATGGGGCTCATTAATCAAAAATTGTGTGTGTATGTTTTTTAATGGACCAATTCCACTGAAGTCAACTAGGTCCTCTAAAGCTATTACATTGGGAAGAAGCTGCAATATTACCAAGACTTCCTGCAATATTGTTGAGACTTCCCCGAGTGTATGAGTGTATTTAGAGTATAAAATAAATGCTATTATTCAGGAGATATTGAGTTGCTAAGCTTCTTAAATTTGTACAACTGGGAACTTGAAGTACATTAAAATGTTGAAACTCATTAAGACCCCTTTGCACAGCTGCAAAATCATTGGCATTCACAGCAACACGCAGAACAATAAAACACTCTCCACACCTTTGAACGGGGCAACTTCCGTTCCTTCAGCTCTACTTTAATGAATCACCGAGGCAGAACTGGTGTCTAACCTCTCCGTCAACCTCGTCCTTTGAAAGGGAGAAACAAAAAGCCACAACAACACTAATATTCTGAACAGAAAAGCAAAGTGTATGAGCGTACTGTACTAATCCTCCCCCACCACAATAACCTCAGATAGCACTTCTACTTTGTCAGAATATAATTCAATTTTCTCCATCAATACCAAACAAAACACCTTCAGAAAACAATCCATGTTTTTCTCCCAAGCCACCCACCAAACTATGCCCAAGCAGACTTAATTTTCCTCGAGTGTCATTTTTCTGGACCCAAAGCACAGGACTCAGAATTTTGGTGGGTGTTTTTGCTAATGCTAGTTGCATATGGTCACTATGCATGCTGAAAACATCCTCCTGCCCTGTTCCTGAAATGCTGGAATTTGTGCCTGCAAAACGACGTGAGAACAAACAGCCCAAGCCCCTCAGCAAGCCTGTGGGTACCCCATATATGTTTCCTACACATTCTCCAGCAGATGCACATCACCAGTCCTGATGGTCAGAAGACAGCATGTATCCAAGATTCAGCCAAATTACATTTTTCTCTGAGTGCATCAGCATAACCAGTGCCCAACCCTTCTCAGCTAGAAGCCAGTCACTTTGCATACCGAGTGATTGTAAACAGCACTTAAAACCAAACTTTCCCTTTGATCCAGTAGCAGCACGTTCTGCTTCCTCCTCAGTCAGGAGGGTCACAATTGTGCTTCTAATATCTACAGGTCTCACCAACCTCAAGGCAAAGAAGATGAACTATTATCAACACTAGCGTGCATCAGTTTGGTTTCTCCAGCTGAAGGATTTGTTTCTATGTAAACTTCCACTGGGCCACCTACCACGTTTCCTTTGGTATTTGAAAAACAGAAAAAAAAAAAAGCCAGTAACCAACCCAAAATTAAGTCAGAACTATGGGAGAGATCTACTCTAGAGAGTTCACAAGATTCATCATAAGCTTCGTGCTGGACAAAATTGAAAAAAAAAAGAAGTCTTGGGACTATTATTTAGCTTGTTAAATTTTATGTGCAACCTCCGTTTATTCAGAACTTTTCCCCAAAGCAATGAGTGGATTGTCTCCAAGAGAGAGGGAAATCATTCCTTTTCCTCCTCTAAATATTTTTTTAAAGGGATGGGGGAAAATGCAATGCCAAAATGGTGAAGAAGATTATATATTTCAGAACTGGGTTTGAAGGATTCAACGGGAGATATACACATTAAAGATTACAGAAATAATTACAGAGAAAAGAAAAAAAAAAAAAGGGTGGTGTTCTGCAAGGGTGTTCCCATCTACATCAAACAAAGTCCAAGAAAGCAACATTATGAGGGAAGATTAGAGTATGGTAAAAACGGAGCATGTGGTTAAAGAAAAAGATGCTTTGATACTGTACAAACTGAGGTCGTTTCATTATGGGCAACTAAAAATGTAGCTTCCAAAGCTTAGCTGAAGAGTAGTACTCAAGCCCTATGGTTCTTGACAAAACATAGTAGGATTGATCTTGAAATCCAACTGTTTTGGCACATGATTATGACTCCGTATGTTCAGCTGGGAATACTCAAACCATGCCAAACAAGGAGAGCAGGAAAACCCGCCTGCTGATCAACAAAGTGCACACAACTGCACCCCATCACCCCACAACCGTGATCACATTTCTCAACTGCTTCCCAACCACAGAGGCTTGGGACCAGCCACCAGTGATGCATGGCCATCAGCAGCATGGTCAAAGGAGGCGTCTGCCTCCGTATCAAACACTTCAAGCAACACAGCAGTGGCAAATCCCAATATTTTCCCTGAAAACAGGTCCAGTATGAAAAGGGCTGTACCAGATTCAGCTGGCCAGTTGTTTGGGGGTCAGAACTGATTCTTACATGGAGAGAATAAAAAGAAGAAGGAAGGGAGCCCTCTGAGCTTTTTAACATGTAAATTTTTTAGCAGGTTTTGCTATCTGATCAGGAAAACAGTACCCAGAAGAAAAAGAAACATATTCAACAGCATTTTGTCCTCTAAGTATTTTGGATTTCCCTCCCAAAACTCTTACTCCTTCTGTCATTACAACAAACTGGGGTGTCCAAGCTGACAGCTTTAAGATACAAATAAGAGGGTATGTGACAAGAGGCTTTCAGGGAAGGGATCACTGTGGAATTCATCCTCCTTGCTAAGTCCAACAGAGTTTAACACATTCCCCCTTCAAGTTATGCTGCAAAAGCTGTTTTTTACAGATTTCTCAGGGATTTCCTCATCCTATAATTTAGAGTGATTGAACTTCAGCCATCTTTTGTTTTCAAAACACTTCAAAATAGAATAGTAACCTTCTACCACAATCTTAAAAATGGTCTTCATTTATTTAGGCTGGTTTTGTCTTCTTGGAAAATAACACAAGCATGTTTGCATGCATACAGCACAATGAAGCACCTCTCTCTCTGCATTGTGATCAAGAATGGTAATCTTATTTCTTCTAGAGAATGGCTCAGCATTTTTACACAGTAAGTACCTTCTGGAGAGAAGATCTGTCTTGCAGAGATTTTCCAAGGATACTTTTAAAAACACAAGTTAAAGCTTTCTATTTTTCACTCCAAATCATTTTATTAAAAATTGTATTGTTGCAGTTAAAAAATAACTGGGCATTTGGAGCTGAAGGCACATGGTTGCACTTAAAGGTACTCACTATTGACTGAACTTCACACAAAGGCAGAGGTATGTGCTCAAATGTCTGTGTGCCCACACCATGAAGGTTCAGATGTGCACTATACACCTGGCTTTGTACATCCCAGTCTGTCTGTTCAAGCAAAGGGAAAAAGAGTTTCCTCATTTTAAACACAGTGCCTTAGAGCATAAAGTATTTTCTGGTTTTCAAACTGACTATTAAGAACAGTTTGAATTATTCACTCATTAATTATGCTTTGGCCATTAATGTGAGCTGTGCTTTCTAGAACGATAAAAAGAAAACCTGAATATCTTCCAGATGTTGTCCAGACTACACTGTGGAAAGAAAAGCATTTATTAAAGCTTAAGGCTCACAACAGAAATATTAGTATTTCGATGCCGTATTTGGAGTATCTGGCTGAACTGAATACTACTGTAGGAAAGCAAGACCCTTGGGCCATGCAGAAGATGACAGTCCTTTCACCCTCCCTGGCTGCACTGGGACATAGTGGCAGAAAGGAGAGAGATGGGAGTAGATACCTCATCATGTAGTTTCCCTCCAGCATATGTGAGAGACATTTAAGAGATATTTCATCTTAAGCTATTGTCATAAGGGATCTCAATTATCCTAATCCAAAACTGCTCTGCTTTAGCATCTGCACCTGGTGCATGTGAACAGGCAAAGACTATGTGGATTTCAGACCCCAGCCTGAGGACTGTGTCTGCTTTAGAAAGCTTTTTCTTTGTACTGTCTACCCTTTACCTTTAAGGGATGGAAATTAGAGGAAGAAGTTATTCTAAACAACTAGACTGAATTTAACTTTCTAAAGTCAGCCCAAAAAACTTTGGCTAGGAGTCGAGGTTATGTTTACTTTCACTCCTAAGTGAGGTCTAGCTTGATCCTAGAAGCTGCTTGTTGCAGCTGAAAGTGGTACCATCCTTTCAGTCCTCATCCTCATACAGGTCTCAATATTATCTCCTGCAGTCCCCTGTGGTTTGAACATCTGGCTTTTCCTTGCCAGATGACTTTTAAGGAATAAGTGCAAGGCTCAGATTGGGGCAGATGAACAGCTCATTTTAATGAGCAACCCCTAATATGCAGATATGGCCTGAAAAGTATATGCAACACCAGAATCTGTATTTCTAAAACAGGCAGTAAGCAGAAAAAACCAACAGTGACTTTATAAATTTATTTCCATTTCAGTTTTTTCCAAGTATATAAATCAGTGATATCTTAAACAGCCAATACAACTTACACTATCTGCTTGAAAACCTCTACCACTAACAGGACCAAACTTAAGCTGCAAGGGAATACCTTTCCTAATCTTTTGCTCTAAATACTGTATGCATAAGTAAATCTGGAAATAAAAGACTTCTGGTTTTGATATAGAGTAGCTCAGCGTTAGCCCAACTTCACTGAAGCTGTCTATCAATTACCCAAGTTTGAGCTGACAATAAAAACCAAAAAGGAGTAAATATTAACTTGGCTAAGCAGGTTCAACACTAAATTATGCTGAATGGGATGGTTATGTACAAGCTAAACTACAACCCTTGTTTGTAAATCCCAAGATGAAAGGGCTATAGAGACAATAAGAAAGTGAACATATCACTAATCTCCTAAATTCCTAAAAAATACCTAAAAGTAAGGAACATTCTTAACCGACATTGTGAAAGCATGTACTATAAAGACCATAAAGCCCTGGGGTGGAAGTGAAAAAAAATGGTGTCCAAGTTACCTTTTCTTCCATTTTTCAGTTACATTAAAGGGGTCAGACAGAAATAGATGAATAATGAGTAACAACTCCTGGCTACATGGCTGTTGCTAGGGTTTTGGCTTTTATGACAATGGGACATTTTTTGATGACTGTAAACTGTTAGGGAGGGATGGAATCCACCTGTCTAGAAGAGGCAAGGGAATCTTTGGCAGCAGGCTGGCCAACTTAGTGACGTGGGCTTTAAACTGAAGCACTCAGGGGCGCAGAGTCCAAGATGGCAAAGCACGTGTCATCCCATCCAACTGGGGAATAAGCCCAGCCAACCAGAGCAGTGACAAATGTTCCTTAGCTGCCTTCCAAGGTGAGACCCGGAAGACCAACTGCCTTAAGGGTGTGTATGGTTATGGTGGAACCTCTTGCACCCCTCCAGGGAAACCTTGCTTAAGTCTCTGAAATGCCTGTACACCAAGGCACGCAGCATGGGGAATACACAGGCAGAACCAGAGATCTGGGTATGATCACAGGGCCATGACCTCACTGTAATTACAGAGACATGGTGGGATGGCTCACATGACTGGAACACTGTCATGAATGGCTACATACTTTTTAGGAAAGACAGACCAACAAGGCAAGGTGGTAGAGTTGCCCGTGATGTGAGAGAGCTACTGGAATGTATTGAGCTCTGCCTAGGGAGGGATGAAGACTGTGTTGAAAGCTTATGGGCAAGAATTAAGAAGCAGTCTAATAAGGGCAACACTCTTGTGGGTGTTTACAACAGGCCATCTGATAAGGAAGGGGAAGTCGATGAGGCCTTCTACAAATAACTGAAAGTGGCCTCAGGATCATTGGCCCTGGTGCTCATGGGGAACACCCTGATATTTGCTGGAAAGGAAACACAACTAATCATATACAGTCCAGGAGGTTCCTGCACAGCAATGATGACAACTTCCTGACACAGGTGGTGGACCCCATGAAGAGAGGTGTGTTTCTGGACCTTGTACTAACAAACAAAGAAGGTCTGGTTTGGGATATGAAGGTTGGGAGCAGCCTTGGCTGCAGTGACCATGAGATGGAGGAGTTCAGGATCCTTTGTGAAGTAAGTAGGGCAGTAAGTAGGATTACAACCCTGGAGTTCAGGAGAAATAACTAAGGACTCTTCTAAGACCTACTTAGAGGAATCCCATGGGTCCCATGGGTACTCTAGAAGGTAGGGGGGCCCAAGAGATCTGGTTAATATTCAAGCACCACTTCCTCCAAACTCAAGATCAGTGTGTCCCTACGAGTAAGAAATCAGAGGAGGCAGAAGACCTGCATGGATGAGCAATGAGCTTCTGGAAGAACTCAAGTGAAAGAAGGAAGTTTACAGTATGTGGAGAGATTGGACACTTGGAGGAATACAGGAACATTGCCAGAGTATGTAGGGATGCAATGAGGAAGGTTAATGCTCTCTTGGAATTATATCTGGCAAGGAATGTCAAGGGTAATGACGTGCTTCTTTAAGTACATCAATAGGAAAAGGAAGAATAAGGAGAACATGGGCCAGCTGCTGAATGAGGTAGCTGCCCTGGTGTCAGAGGATAAAAAGCAAGAGTTACTGAATGTCTTCTTTGCTTCAGTCTTTACTGCTAAAACTAGCCCTCAGGAATCCCAGACCCTGGAGGTAAAAAGAAAGTCTGGAAAAAGGAAGACTGTCCCTTGGTCGAGGAGGATCAGGTTAGAGATCATTTAGGCAAACTTCGTACCCACAAATCCATGGGCCCCAATGGGATGCACCCAAAAGTACTGAGGGAGCTGGCTTATGTTATTGCTAAGCCACGCTTTATCATCATTGAAAGGTCATGGAGAACAGGCAATGTGCCTGAGAACTGGAGGAAAGCCAATGTCAATCTAGTCCTCAAAAACAGTAAGAAGGAGGACCCAGGAAACTACAGGCCACTCAGACTCACCTCCATTCCTGGTTAGGTGATGCACCAGCTCATTCTGGACGCCATCTCTAAGCACGTGGAGAAAAAGAAGATTATTGGGAGTGGTCAACAGCTTCTATGATGGCATGACTGGATGGATAATTGACTTTTACAGATGTAACAGTGGAGTTTACTCATATATAAGGAAAATGAAAATATAAGTCATCCTCATCCCTGCTTTATGTAATACACAAAAAATAGCCTCACTTAACTTTCAGTCTGAAGTTTCTTCAGGACTGTACCTAGCCATTAAAATGGAAGTCTGTAAACTTCCAAGGCCATTCATAAATCATGACATTAGGTCCTTCTTGGCCTAGGTCTCACCTGGTATGGCAATGCCAATTATTTAGTAAATCCACTGTCCCCTTCTTTGGACACCCCAGGACAATGCCATGGCTTCTGCCACATGGAGGAATAGCAAAATATTTTCAGCAAAGCTTGCCTTCTAAGTTGACATCATCCTTCCAGAACACATCAAATACAGCCACTAAAACTGCAACCTACATATGGTCTACATTAAAACTAACAAACAAACAAACCAGCCCTGAAACGATGAGGGCTTCCAGAAGCAAGGAGCAAAAGTACAATAACTGCTTTATACTGTACTGCAGGGACTGACAGTGGAGCCAGCCACGAGAGCAGCGTCACAGCATATCCAGCACCACTCAGAAAAGAGATTGTTCACCCTTCTCCTGTGAGCATGATGGCGTAACACCCTCTCCCAGGGCAAAAGGGCTGCTGTACTGCTCTCCACACAGTGTCCTGACTGGCAGACACCCCTGAGAGCATCTGCAGCGATAAAGGAGAGAAAAATGTAACACAAAGCCACAAAAAAACCTGTATAACAGTGTGCAGCAGACTTTGGACCTTATCCCTGAGGAGCAAAGAGCTCCAGGATGGTTTGGTATTAATGATAAAAATCAAGAAATTAAATTAGTGCAGCATTTAGTAAGGGAAATTATGCATTTCCCACAAAGCCTAATGCCAGCTCCACAGGGATTATATTACTATTTATTGTTTTGTTTGCTCAAATAAAACACCTGTCGAGGTCAGCTATTCGAAGAATTTTTAATATACCAGCCTTACACTACAGAGACTAAGAAATGTTTATAGAGGCACTCCTGGTAAGACTGTTGGCTTTTTCTCCCCCCAGGTCTGTGCTTAATGATTTAATAACAGAAACAGCATGCCCACAAACCTCTGAACTTTCAGATTTAAATAAAAACTAATATATCTGAAATCTGGGTATCAGTCTCCACAGCTCCTTCAGCTTTCCCTGTTATGAAAGGAGGTGTAACCCTAGGATACGGCATCCTTCTTTTATAAAGTTCCATCTTAAAGTGTCAGGAGTCAAGGAATTAAAAACAAAAGTGGCATAAATTGCTGTCAATCATTAAAGCCTTTGATCTGCTTTTTGCTTCAGAAGGCATTATGCCTCCTAAATGGAGGGATCAATCACTGTATGCCAAACCTGCTGCTAGGTCCTCTCGCATGGCGCCGCCTGCGCAGAGGGCAGCACATCATGGCGCATTCCAGCTTGCCTTTCAAACAAACCAATGGGCAAAATCATAGCAGCAGGAAAACACAACAGCACAAACGCCTTTGTGTAGCTACATGACACGACCACTTCCCCATTTGGCATTTTTTTAGGCTTGTCTATTAAATGTCAGTCTGCTTTTGCCTGTCTTGTCTGATATGTCCTCACCAGGCATTCCACTATCACCATTACTCATTAGCAAACAGGATTTATTTTCTTTACAGGAAAGGAAAAACTATTTATGCCTTCACTTATTCATATACATATGAAATATTACACTGGTCTGTCTTACCTTGTTTGCTGCTTTTTCACAATGACTAAACAGGTTGCATAAGTAAATGGGGCGTCCTGGTTTGAGTTAGTTACTTCTATTTAGTGTTTTTACTTCTCAGGTAAATCTCTTCTAACTGACTACGCTTTCTGAAGTTAATGGCATATTCTTGAAGACATTATCTGCTTCTGGCAGTGATAATGCCTGACGTTTACAGTTACTGCCAAAGATTGGTATGCAGACCAAGGTCACTGCTAAATCTTCTATACTGTGTTGGGGGTGCAGAATATTAGAGGTGGCACCTGCGGGGAGAAGTAGACAAGGTAGGGGATCCTAAACTGACCAACAAGGTATTCCATCACATATATATCATATTCAGTATAAAGCTGAGGGATCATGAGGGTGAAGCTCTCTTCTTCAATGGCTGCTATCCAAGGACTCTTCCTCAACTGAGGATCCTCCCAAAATGTGGCACATTTGTCTTGCTAAGAAAGTACAGATATAGAAAGAATTAAAAAAACCACCAAAAAAACCCAACCAAACAAACAAAAAAAACCCAACCAAAAAACAAAACCACAAACAAAAAAAACCAAACAAAAATCACACAACCGAAAAACAAAGACATCAAAAAAACAAACCAAAAAGACTAGATGAACTTTCTCACCAAAAGGTGTGACAGTTATTTTGGTATATCTATGCTGACTTGGCAAGACACAGTTCAACCCACAGAGGCTCTGCTGCTCTGTGGATCCCACAGGAATGCTCCAGAGGAAAGCAACCACAGTTCTCTGTACCTGCACAGGAGAAGCTGCAATGCCCTCCACGTGGGCCAATTAGGCCCTTAATTACAATACTGGCTACTGATAGATTTGCAGATTTGGTGAAAAAAATGGAGTGGAATGATAGCAAAGGGGGTCAAGAGCATGAACAGAATACCTGTTTAATACAGGTGTACTTGGCCTGTGCAAGAGTTAAATAAGTTTTCACACTGATTCAAACATGTTTGTCACTTTAAGGCTGCTATTCCTCATGCTTCTCCCAAGGCTGAATTTGATTGCCCTTTCTCAGTTTGAGAAGTACACTTTTCCATAAACATTCCCTTTAATTTCAGATTATGGCAATCATGGGTACAATCTGGTCTTTATAAACAGAGAGTTGAAGGAAAAACAAATGTCAAACAGAGATAGAAGTAGCATTGTACTTTTAATTATCAAAGTATTTTATTTTATTTAAAGGAACGGATTCACTGGTCTTTTCCAGATGCCTTGCATCATCTCAGCAATGCAAAGCATTGTAAATCCAGTTCTGTCAAGTGGTTACAGTGAATTAGCAGCTGCTTTACATCACTGGAGCAGCATAAAGCAGCCAGCGTTTGATCCTAACCCATACTCTTTCAAAGTACTTTACCAAAAAAAGAAAAAAGTTTTTCTTCCCCACCAGTGACTGATGGATAACTGAGACAGCAGAGCCATCTAGTTAGGAGGAATAAAACCTACCATAAAAAGTCTCTGCAAAAAAATTTGAGGTTGAATTTGCTCACTGTACTCTCCTTCGGCTAGCAAGAACATTTCAGTCTCATCAGTGTCACTGATAGCAGAAATCTGTTTAAACTAATATGCCTCATTTTCAGACCTGATTTTAGGCAATTCTCAATATTATGCTTAACACAAGTTAGAAGGGCAGATTCACTGTTACTCAGGGCTCGGAGCACAGAGAAAGCAATACACAGAGATAAAGACAGATGAGCACTTTGGGCAGATATGAAATCGGAAGAAAAATACTGATCTCAAAACCCTCCTGCTTAGCTAATGCAATGTAAGTGCAAGTGTGGTATTTTCCACAAGGTGACTGCAATGCTTCTTTCACTTGCTTTCAGTTTCATTCCATTCAAGGACTCCCTCTGTTCATACAGTGCACTGCAGCATGATTAGCTGAGCAATTAACTATGCCTTACGTTGTTCTTTTTTCACCTAATTATTGCTTCATTTCTCAACTGGCTGGAGCAATTTCTCTTGTTTGGCTAAGCTCTTAGGAACACAATTATAATTTCCCACTTTTTTTTTTTTTTTTTTTTTTTTTTTTTGTCCTAGTGGAAGACAATCTACAGCTCAGAGTAATCACTTTCTTCTACCTGAATGCTATATAGAACAGGGGGAATACCTCCATGGGAATGGCTTCCCTCATCAATGTGTGCATGCACGCACACACACACTCATTCACTTTCAGTTGACTTCTTTTACCCTGCCATGTTTGGAAGATGACTAGGAAAAAAACAAAAATAAACTTCATTCCATCTCATATCAGTAAACAGTGGCTGTTTTATTCTAGTTCCTAGGAAAACAAGGCAAACATGGTTTTCTGGTATTCATCATTTCTTAACTTTGATGGCTGCTTACTGTCAAACCTAACAGAAAGCTAAATTTTTCAATGATAAACTATAGGTCCACATGTCTTTTGTCATAAAGGGAGATGAGACACTAAGCACATTCCCTCATCTCTAAGAAAAAAATAGTACGTGTTCACAGTTTGTTAGACAGCACAGTTTTCACATAGGAGAGATGCCTTCTAAATGCCTTCATCCTGAAAAAGTTTCACTCAGATCTCGTGAGCTTCTCAAACACCCCATAAATCAACTTCCCAACAGAAATCTGCAGGAAACAAAGCTCTGTTAGTTCTGGGGCTCAGGGAATGATGTGTTAACACTGCCAGTGCAGCTAACAGTACAGCATCCCTTCTTGGCTATACTCTCTCTGATATGCCTGCACCGTAAGTGGGTGAGTTACAGGAACATTCAGGTTATAGAATCATAGAAATCATAGAGTTGTCTGGGTTGGAAGGGACCTCTAGAGGTCATCTAGTCCAACCCCCCTGCTGAGAGCAGCGACATCTTCAGTTAGAGCAGGTTGCTCAGAACCTCATCAAGCCTCACCATGAATGTCTCCAGGGATGGGGCCTCAGCCACCTCCCTGGGCAACTTCTTCCAGTGTTCTACCACCCTCACGATAAAGAAATTCTTCCTTACATCTAATCTAAATCCACTCTTTTTTAATTTACAGCCATTACCCCTCATCCTTTCACTGCAGGCTTTTGCAAACAGGCCCTCCCCAGTCTTTTTTATATCCCTTCAGGTACTGGAAGGTGGCTATTAGGTCTCCCAAGTTGCCCAAGTTACACCTGTATTTGCATCTCCAATGATCTGCACCAATGCTGCAAAATGTTGAACTTCATTTACACAGAGTGTTTCTGTGTGTGAAATTGTTCATCCCTGCATCCCTCTCTCCCATTGACTCTAGCATATCTTGGGCATGGTTGGTCTCAGTGCTCTTGCCGGCTGATTTGACATTCCTCATGGATGCCCCAGAAGCCCTATACTGGCTTCCCTGTCCAGAAAGCTACTTGAAAGGAAACTTGAATAAAGACAATACTGTCTCCAAGCAACAATTACTTGAGTGCCTTCTTGCAAGCCATTTCAACTGAATTACTCCAGTGAGCAGTAACATTTAATTTTGCAGCCTGGGAGCATGGTGAGCATGCAATTTAAATGTTCCTGGTGATTTCATTCATGCTACAGTTTTCATACAATTTTCTGTTCCTGACATCCAGTGGCAGAAACCACAGAATTGGTGCCACTTGCCACAGTTGCACATGCACATATTAATGCTGTCACAATGACCTGTCAGGCTGGTACCTATCCCACCAGGTCCTGGGCACATCCATAGCTCAGTACCACTGTCCAGCCAGATAAAAACAACACCAGACAATAGGAAAGAAGACAGAGCCCTGACTAACACACCTGCTGTTACTTCAGGAAGCCAAGAGCAGTAATAACAGCAATTCACCCTCCAAATGTAATGCAGGAACACTGGCACATTAAATCCCAGAGAATTCAAGAGCAGCCACCAGGCCAGACCACCAGCCTTGTTTCCTACTGCTGGCATTACCTGCTCTGAATTTGCTCTAAGGACGAACACTTCTTCTCCCTGCACTACAAGGAAGGGCTCAGCATGGTGTGTGCAACACGGCACTTCATCAGGGGACGACACAGCTGTGCAGCTCTCACAGTCACAACTGCTCTGTATTTCTGAAGGATGGCTAAGATCCCTTAGAAATAAGATCCCTGACTTCAAAGACAAGTGAAGTTGCTCTTACTCATACGTCAGAAATGTGTGCACTCACAGTGAATGTGCGTACCTTATTACCAAGGCAAAATAATAATAATAAAAAAATAAAGACATAAAGATATCCCCATTTTAGGTTTGAACTCAGGAAAAAAACCATAGCTTTTAGACCTGTCTTTGTTTTTTTCTACATTTTTTTTTTTTTTTTTAAAAGAACAACTCAGTTTCATTTAAGATTTCATGTTGAATACCCATCATAAACAGAACTATATGGTATCCAGTTTGGACTATTTTGATTTCTGGTTTACTAATACTGACACCCCGACTTTCTGTTTCCATGCTTGTGCAAGTTAGAGACGAGTGACAGACATGGACAGTGCCCATTCCAAGTAGGCACCAGTCAGAAAATTAAGAGTTCACATTCTTCCTTTCCTTGCCAAAATGAACAGCAATGAGATGCCTGCTATGGTGAAACAGAGGGTAGTTGAATACAGTGCCAGTGGCACCACTATCATTTTGCTTAAGCATTCTTTTGTTTCTGTAGTTGCAGCTCCCCTTGACACCTTGCCAGCATGCAGCAAGGGGAACTAGAAGAGAAGCAAAGGACAGCTGTCTGGCCGCCAAGCAAGGAAAAGTGCAAGGATGGCTCAGCACCAGGCACAATCCTTCTTGTTGCATCCAGGCTAGACACAGAGTAACATTTCTCAGTCTTCTCTGCCTTGACTCTTTCCTCCACCCAGTTCTCTTCTCCCAGAGAACAACCATTTATCACTAGGAAGGTCACTTTAGAGATGCAGAGTTTCTCTCTGACTCTATCTCAGCTTAAGTTGAAGTTGGCACACATAGATAATGCTGGGTGTGAGGCAAATCCCTGCAGACTAGCTTCTATCCAGGTCCCCAGCATTATAATTAAAGTAATTGCTATGGCCAGTGAAAGAGCTTTAATTTCATGGGAATTCAGGCAAAGCCAAAGTGCATCTTTCCTTCATAAAGGCTATGCAACAAACTCCAGTGGCATTGGATTTTCTTTTGTCATTTTAAAAAATTTATTAATTTTGAAGAAAACACCTCAAATGTATTTCAAAAGTATGATCAAATATGTTATACTGTGGAAAATGTGCTATCTGCAACTGAAAACAATTACAGACAATGTATAAAAACGCACTACATCATATCACTTCTTTCACAGAAAAAAAAACCCCAGTCTACTCCAAATGAATATGCTTCCCATGAAGTTTTACCTAAAGAAATTTTTTGGTACTGGATTAAGTATTAACTCTCAAAAGACAACTATACTTTGTGTTGTTGATGCAAAAATTATTAGTACAAACTAAACCTGATAAAAATTAAAAATAATAAAAGAGACCCGGCACATAACAACAATAACATCAACACTACTTTGTCTACCCACACCTTATGAACTTATCCTCCTGTGTGGACAACAACTTTTATCCAGGAATTTTTTGGAGAGAACTCTATGCCCGTAGTTATTTAACACACTTGGTAAACTCAGTTTAGGGACATCATAATCTATATGATCTTTACAAACAGTTGACATTTCCACATGTAAATCCCAACACAATAAATGCTGGATTTATTGTTTTGCACAAATCATTTGGATGACACATTCATGGCTCAATACTTTGGATTTACTGTGCATTGCAACACAGCACAGAATGCATGAGTAGTGATTCCAACCACACCACATAACATCTGCACACTGTGGACACGGCTACAGTGCACAGAGTTGCCCAAGGGATTTCTAAGACAGCTGACAGTGAAAGTGGAATTGAGTTTAACAAAGGTCTCATACGCTGCCCAAATAATAAGCCTTAAAAATCCTCCCAGACAATTCTGCTTGGAAAAGAAAGACATTAATGGGAAAAAGTAGGTAATATTCCTTTTATGAAACTCCCCCCCTCCACCTCAATTATCAATGTTTGACCACGTCAGGAGCAGGTGGACTGCTTGGGTGGTTACCTGCTTTGCCACGGAGGCACAGGAGCTGTCTGCAATGCAACAATTCCAGAAAAGTAAACTCAAAACATCTGGAGCTTCCCCCCCCACCCAAAGAAAAAAATGAGTTAGATGTTTAAAAGCCCTGGGAGAGTTACCATTCAACTACACACAAAACATCCACTCGCCTCAGTATGTGAATCAGCTGCTTGATGGCTATGTGGAAACTGAGGGGCTGAGGGTGTTGTTGGGTAAAAAGATGAAAACACATTTTTCCCTAAGGTTGTAGTTTCAGACTAGCTCCAGAGACCAAGTGCTGTTGCTGCCAGACACGATTTCAGTTATTTCCACAAAATGACAGATGGCCTCAACCCATTCCCTAATGAAGATTTCATCAGGAAGGCCACCACTACAATCAGCCTCTTTTTGGGGAAAACCTTAAAGGATCAGCGAAAGAAAGAAAAAAGCAAAACCATCCTACTTCCCCATCACTGCGGGGACAAATCTGTGAGGCTAGAGTTTAAGACAAGAGGTAGAGTCTGAACGTTTGCATCACAAATTGTACCTGTTTTGTGGGGAGATTACAGCCATGGCTGCCGAGTTCTCCCCCTGCCTCCTTGCACCACTACCACATATGGACAAACCCAGGACTGCAGAAGCACACACCATCTCTCCACGCTTCTGAAAAATGAGGTGCTAAATGTCAACAAGAACTTTGAGAGGTTCCTCTATTGACTAGTGTTTTCTTTAAGGGAAGGAAAGGGAAAGAGAAAGGAAAAGGGAAGGACACTCCTACAGGCTGATACCTCATTTTTCCTTCCCTCCCAGCAAGAAAGCCCATCTTTAAAGTGACGTATGCAATGAACATTAATATAAGGCAGCACTGGAGGAACCAAGCCATGCATGTGAAACAGTGGCACTTCAGCTTCCCAATATAATGCTGTGAATTCAGGAGGCCAGCTAGTTATAATGACAAGAAATTCCTATTAAATTTTATAGCATCATAGTGGTCAACAAGAAATGTTTCATTGATACTGTTGCTACAGTTGCTGCTGAGGGCTCCACCAAAACCTCTCTCAGGTCCCTCCTCTTTTCTTCAGTGTGTTTAAAACAAACTTGGCCATACTTTATATTTTATTTGAGAAAAAGACAGCTAGGAACAGAAGGAGGCTGTACTCTTGCATACAAACCTCTACATTACATCAACCTGTAAAATAAATGCCCTTTTTGGGGTCTTTCTCATGACAATGGCTACACTATTTGGGAGTGCAAATAAAGATAGACTAGTAAAATTACAATTGAGAGTGTTTATCTGAACAAGAAAAAAGAAATTATTCATGTCTAGTAGTCTGAATATTATATTTAAGAAACAACATCACAGAGAACATCATTGTATTTGCTGCAGCATGCAACAGTTCTGTTCTTTAAATTGACCTGGTGCTCCATTTTGACTTAGGAAAAAAAGAGATCTATCTTGCTCAGTGCTTTTGGCCATAAAATACACTTTACATGTAGAATACATAAAATGTTTACATAAACCTCTGAATATTTTAGAATAGATCTGTCTCATTTGATTCACAGTCCTGCTGCTGTTCACTAAACTAATACTCTCTTTTTTGACACAGTCAAATACCCCTTTCTCAGATGGAAGATGACATTCAAGTAAATCAATTTCATTACAAGTTAAACTTTTCTGGTTGATTGCTTTCAATAAACAGAGTACACGCTGTTTCCTTCTCTGAGTCCTACAGATCACTAAGATCTATCACTTGCTTTAGACACTATTTACTCTTATTCACAATCTTCCAATAAAAGCACATACCATTCCACCTCCTCGCTCCAATTCTGGTTACGGTACTTAGTGCGTGGAAAGCTTGACAGGCACACATCAGAAAAAATGTGATACAGACATATGAATTATATTTGTATGGCCTATTAAACTAATATTCATCCGCCACAAAATGGACCATTGAAACTGAGGTCTATGATGGTTTGACCAACACCTCAGCTGGTATGTCTTTCTTTAGCAACTCCCTTTCTTTGAAAATCTTTTTGAGACTCTAAATATTCTTTAGCATCATCACAACCGTGTTGGCGACTACCCTGTATTTTTATTGATGCTTACAACTGTCTCCTCCAAATTTCCTGATGAAACAACAGACAGAAAATCCAGAATTTCTCAGAAATGAAGTGAGGGCTCTGCTGTTTCCCAAAAAAATACAGCAAACTACAAAACTGGAGTTGTAATTTGAATGGTTACCAGCCAGATTTCTAGCATATCTATAGACGGTTGGGTTCCAAAATGATGAATGAGGGTTCAGAACATTTCTAGTATTATCTGATATGAGCAATGCGGCCCCAGTTCATATAAAAAGTATACAGCATAATGAAACACAGTATTATTTTAGCTAACGAAAACAAAAAAGAGCCACTCTTACCTTAAGTAGTCTCTTGCATTATTCATATATAACAAGGATAGACTAAAACTTCAGCAAAATAAATACAACCAGCCATCTAAAAATTAATGTATATTCTTTTAGCCATATTGTTTTTATCTGAAGTACTATGGTCATCGTTACCCTTTGTTTTGGGAGGAATGGGAGGCTAACTGTTCACTGGTGTTATACTATTTTCAGTCATGGGCTACAATGTTGAAAAAGCTAAGTGCTATTTAGTCATCTCCTCTATAACATGTTTTATAGGAGGATTTTCCCCTCTAAGATTAAAGACAGAATAATGCAAGTAGACATGGTATGTTTTTCTAAAGAAAAGAGCCCTGTCTCCCTTCAGGTAGAATAAAGGCCTAATCCTTCCACAAAGCCAGTAGCTAAGTGACAGTGGCACCAGGCTCCCCCCATTATCTTCTGAGAAGCCATGGAAACTTCTTAGTTTCAAAGCTTAAACAATGTTGGTGCTTTTAATGTACTTCCAAAAAGATGTACCTGCTTTAAATTTGCCCATTTGTAAGTGGACACAAGATGGTCATTCCACCAACAGCAAGGTAGCTGAACATTTTATTTGTAATGCTTCTCCAGATGCAAATATAAAGGTGAAAAACGAGCAACTTCACAGCTGAGGAGGGGAAGATTTTAAAGAGTGCTGAGACTTGTAGAGTCCAGTACATGGTCTTTACCCACCTTCCACTGTTGTTAGAAGGGTGCAAACACCCCAAAAAATATTGACAGTCACTGTTTCCATGGCTCAAAGCCTAATGAAACGTTACCACTTAACTTCAACTCCCATAGCTATTGGTTATGAAGAAGCACTGTTTCTAACAGCAGCAGTATATGCTAGCCTAGCATATGCTGTTTCGAACAGCAGCAGCGAACACTAGACTTCACAACAGTGGAGCATACCTGACAACTTCAGGGCACAGTATCTGAAAGGCCTGATGCATAGTAGGTGTTACCACTAAGGATCATAATTTTGAGCTCAATATGAAAATTTGCAGGAAAACAAACATGCACTCAAGATAATTACACATAATACAAACCATGATTTTACTCTATATGCACATTTTAAGCAGACTGCTGGGCTGCAGACTGTATAACAGCTCTTTACACATTGGTGATACATTCCCTTACTACACCACTCGCCACAGGTAAGTCAAACCCTAGATTCAGAAAGTCTGGGATTAATGCAGACTGATTAGGTGAGGTTCTAAGGTGGGCTTTGTGCAAAAAATAATCTGTTGTACCATTATCTATGAACATTATAGATGCCCAATTCTTTTAGAAAGACCGTATGTGAAGAGAGGTAGCTGCATGCAAACATACACATTTTTTTCATATAGCCTTTGTATTTGTTCATAGGCTGCTTCTCATTTAGTGCTCCCCTTACATCTAGGACATATGTGAGGACACAGACATTACTGTCGTAAATAGAGGGCAGCTCTTTTAGGAATGTGATAGTGTTTCCAACAATCGTATTATCTGTTTTGTTATTACTCACTAACTTCCTGTGTGGATAAGCTTTCCTTGTTAAAATGTGTCCACCAAAAGGAGAGAAAACAGGAATAATTCAGGATGTTTTAAAGTTTTATGAAAAATTTTATTTCCACGGTAGCAATATTAGGATTTAAAAGTCTAAAACTATTCAGGGATAAAACTCATCATTGAGTTCATTGAGATACTGAGTGTTTCTCTTGTTTTAAAATTCCTCTCCTAGATGCCAAAAAGTTCATTATACTGTTTAGAGAAACATCCTACTGAGCTTTCACAGTACTTATAACTCTTCCTTAAGCATCTGCTAAGAGGCTCTCTGATGAGCTATTGCATTTGGTCAGGTGCAACTGCTCTCACATTGTGGTGGACAACAGAAGTCAAAAATTGTAACTTCCATCCTTTTAAAAATGAAAAGGAGATCACAACAGAGAGGCTACCCCCTCCTTTTCAGATTATCAAAGTGATGCGTGCTTTATGCTGTTAAAAAGTTTCAAACTTAAAAACAAATCCCAGGAAAGACAGACTAGAGGAACATGCAGGTCAAAAATGTCCACAATTCATCTTGTACATAAGCTGGCATACTCAATAGTTTATTTTTGTACATTTATTTTCCCGTAAATATAAATGCAACTTCAAAAGTAGCTGTCCTATTTTGCAGTCAAATGTATAGCCACAATATTCCCTTCACTGGTAGCTGGTATTATACTCTAAAGTATACCCATATAAATTATACTTATTTAAATAATTCTGGTTACTATTCTTTTGCTGTTTATATTAACCCAATTTTTTTACCTAAATGCTATTTTATTCTTATTTATCAAATAAGAAAATGGAAATGGCCTTCGTTACTAGCCCCATAATATTATAAATGCAATGTGACTAAACTCTAATAAAACAAAAGGAACTAATTGTAAAAGATGACAAACTGGTATTGCTTTGTAGCCCACTTGGGCATTGTGAGAAGTAGGTCCAACCTCAGCAAGCACTACTTAGTTTCAGCACATGGTAAAACTATCTCATGTTGGGACTTAGGGAGAAACTGAAACTTCCATTCAATCCAATAGTCCATGTTAGAAATTTAGCCCTCCTGTTCTTCAACAAACTTGTAAAACACGACTGCTAGAGTGCAGTGTGTAACACCTTCTAATAACACAGTTTAAACACCAGTCAACACAATAGAAGAGGTTGAGGAATATGACAAGTATTAAAGCTAAGTCAGCCCTGAAATTTCTGGAGTTGTTTAAATGTCCAAATCTCTCTGGACTTGGAACTGAGAAGGGAATCTTTTGTGAATGCAGAAATGCATTTCTCCAATACCTGCTTGCAGTCAGGCTTCAAATATCATGAAAAATAGACCAAGAATATGAAGGAAAAAATACATTGTTTGAATTTAAAGAATGGTATTTTTTCCTTTTCACTTTTGACTGGTTGAAATCACTCTGTCACCCCACAGAATACTTAATTCCAATGAAATGCTTCACTTCAAAGAGTTCCTCCATTATCTTAAGAAGGAAATATGAAGCAAGCATTCTCCAGGGGAGAGTAAACAGCAATCTAACTAGCTGTTGAATTTTTAGCATGTGAGCTGGAGGAGAGAGTATTCAGTAAACACCAATACCAGCCCCAAATAAAATGATTAAAAAAAAAAAAAAAATTACAAATTGAGTGAATAAGGCAAATTGGCTTTGAAAGAAACGACACTTTTCTCCTTACTGTTTTCAGCGTTATGGTATTTTTAAGAGAAAATTCTCCTATCATTTGTCTCTGAGCATTTCAAAGTGTATGCGTGGGCTTTTTCCCTAGCTAGATTGCTAGCTTATGGCATGAGGAACAGAAATTTAGGTGATACTAAGGGGGTTTAGTTTCAGAGAGGTGTGTCTAGTCAAACTTCCAAGTTTTGCACGAAAAAGTCTCCTTGCTTTCACTGTTTTTAATTTTGGGAGGGTTTTGCCCTTTGAGGCTGAGATCTAGTAAAACTTCAGTGCTGTTGACTTCATGGAATTTTATTTTATTTCAAACTTGAATATTAACAAAAGTTTAGTGAAGATATCTGAAAGTGAACTTACTGAACTTTTCTAGAGTTATAATGATGAGTAGGAAAGTAATGTCCAACATATAAATAAATGTACAGAGCATTTGTAAGGATCTGAAAGACTCCCGTCCAAAGGAAGACTGTTTAAGTCTTTTTCTATCTTTGTTGCTCAAGTACTAGAGGCAATAAAATTATTTCCACAATGCTTCTTCATAAAGTAAGTGTTCAAGTGAATCAGTACTTGTAAACAAGCTCTACTGAGGATTCATGCTACCAATTTAGGATAAACTATTTTGTATATTCAACTCCATTTCTCTGGTAAAATTTCCCTAATGAAATGTAGTAAAACTCACAAACCATCAGATCAACACACACCAGCAAAATTAACCCCCTGAGAATATTCACTGCTTTATTTTTATTAGTATTGCTTTAAATATTCAAAATGCATGGGTCATAAAATTATGCTTAGGGCAACAGTTTCTCATAAGTTCATTTGTGCATGTTTTTAAATAGATTTAAAAACGAAATAATTTCAATCACAACCTTAATGCAGATGCAACCAGCAGAAGTAGTGATGGAGGCAAATCTTAATAACCTCCTCCTCAAATTGTTACTTTTAGGGTATTTTAAAGCTAAAGAATGCCCCATGCAGCAAAAGGAATGTATTTAAATGCCTGAAGCAGTTTATATAACGTCTCAAATTTCTAGAGTTTCCCCCACACACACACATTCCCTTCCTTACAAACACAAGATAAAATTACTTGGAATTTCCTTATATTATTACTGAATATAGTACAAACAATAACACTGTCAAGAAGTCAGGCAAGGTGATCTGTGATTATTTTCCATAGAAAGATCACAGAACAACATAAAATCTGACCATCTGGTTAGAAAAATGGGTTTCCACGTAGTATACACACATCCCCCTTGGCATACAATTTATCATGTCATTACCCTGGTTACAAAATCTAAGAGGAACAGTCCATGCCTATGTTCTTGTAGGAGATGAGGTGTTAATACCATGCTCTGGCACACCGACTGGCTCTCCATGTACCCAGAGAGAGCAAAGCACTATCAGCAGCACCCAGACTCACCCCTGCAGACTTGTATCCTGCATATCTCATGGAGGTATTGATTGGTATCACTGCAGCCCTATGCATAGAATAAGCGATGGAATGCCACAATGTGATTGATGGGGAATATATATATATTTTGATTCTTGGTTTTTTTTTTTCCCCCTCTCAAGTGACCCAAGACAGAATTTAACACGATGTGGATAGCTTAAGGAGATAAAGGATGCATCATCTGCAGACACTGGGAAAAGGATGTCTCCATGTTCACCCCAATGCTAGACTCCTTCTGAGTTGCAGTGGACAAACTTGCAACTCCTCACGAGTTTTATGTCAGGTCTGAATATAAAAACAAAGCTCATGACAGGCAGAGAGAGGCAATGGGTTGCGCAGGGATCCTGACAGGCACTGGGGGAAGAGGAGCTGTTGCTGGCAGGATCTGCAAGGGACGTGCTACCTCATAGTCATCCACAAGATCCTGGCAATATCAGGGATGATATTCAGTCCAAGTTATACAGCTCCACAAAATGCATTCTGATTTGAGCTGCAGTGTGCCCAGCTTTTGGGTTAGCATGAACTAGAAGGTAGATAGGCCACTATTGAAGCCGCCTTTCTTCTTTTCCTTTTCTTTTATTCTTTTCTTTCTCTTTTTTTCCCATTCCTCTCCTCTTCTCTTTCTCCCTTCCCTTCCCTTCTTTCTCTCTTTCTTTCTTGCTCACTTTCATTTCCTCTCTCCCTCCTTCCCCCTCCCCTCCACCCCCCATGCTTTCATAGAGGAAACAACATTAATTTTCACTTTCTTTTACACTTTGCTTGCGGGAAGGATCAGAAGCTTCCACAAACAGTCCTGATACCAGTGACTTCAGTGTAAGTGTGAAGGATTCCCTGTGTGAATGAAGTCAGCTGTGAATACTGATCTCTCTCTTGAGTTTGTAAAAATAGTTGTCATGGTGTAAATGGGCTGGAGACTGCCTAGAACTGAAGACTGCCTGGCTGGAGCCTTTCTTGGTGTTGAGATAGATGTGTATCACCCATGGACAACAGCAGCTGACAGCCCAGTTGGCAACATGGCCAAGGAATCCTGTGAAGGAGCAACAGGTTGGGAGTTTGGATCCAGCAGTTATCACCAAAAGTTTGGAGCAAACCCCAGGTAGCTCCTTTGATCTTGAGTCAGATCTAGGTGTGGACTTTTACCTTTCCATGTTACCAAGTTTTGCATCCAAGAAAAGTCTGCCTTGGATCCCCCTCACAACAGGCTCTAAATGTAAATGTAATCACACACAAAGTTCTTGAGAAGAATCTAAAAGTGTACATCTGATTATCCCTACAGGCCTATGGAGAAGGTAATTTTTCTAAGGAAAAGGAATGAGATCCAATGCACATCACATGGCCTTAAGAAAGGCAAATGGACCCAAAATGCAGAGCTTATTTAGCTTCTCTTTGGCTCCTTTTTTGCTTTAGACATCACATGCCAGAAAATGATAAGAATCCAAACTGACAGGCTGTATAAAACCCACTTTATGGAACTACAGAGTCAGGTAAGAAAGAAATTTTGACACAGCATTTAAAGGACCTTCTTGGGGAATCCAGTAAAGTCACAGAGCAGCCAAAAGGAGGGGAAAAAACCACCAGGGAGACTTTTATAACCTTTCTTTACAAATTTGTCAATGTTCAAAAGTGATAGGACACAAACCCACAAGTGGACATGTATGGGGACTACCTCAGAAACACCGTGTGATGTTACAGCTGGATAAAAACCATTTTTAACAAAATAAGCCTTTCCATTGCAGAGGGAAATGTAGCAGGCAACAAATGACCTAAATGCTTTTCATAACAGATTCTCAACAGAATATTATTTAAATATTTAGTCTTATAACTGATGAAATTGTTATTATAAAATATTACATGAGCAGTAATATTTCCTGAAATATCCTCCTTGAATTATACTGCTCTTTACACTAATTTCAGGCAGCCTTTCTAACACGAAATGCCAACATGGCACACATCAATGGCCTCGAGGGTATAATTAACACTTGTTATTTACATTTATTTTTTAAAATAATTAACTAGGAGCATGTCTAATGAATGATAATGGGGCTTAAATTGAGACACAATATGTCAACTACCTTGCCATTTAGAAGTGAACTCCCATGCAACTTGGGTCTCATCAGGAGGACTAAGCTAAAGTGAGAGCCCTGCGGATTACACTGTTGAAGGTATTTGCCTGTCTCCGCTGGTATAAAGTCAGGGGTAAAACACGTATTGCCTGTCTACTGGTAACATGCAGAACTTGATTTTCACACACCTAGAATATTAATGAGTTAAGGCACCAGTTTGTTTTTGGTAGGCTTCAGAGATTAAATGGAAGTTTACCCATACTTCAAGGTAAACCTGCTGGCGTCCTTTGTTATTATGCTCTCTTTACTTTCCACTACTCAGAGATGTGTCCTCAGCTGACACAGTTTACAGGACATGGAATAAGCAGCTTCTCACACCAGAATAAGCTTCTGACTCAGAAAGAAGGTATGCATAACGAAAATCCTTACACAGTGATGTACTTTCAAAATGCATAACCTCATTCTTCCCTAGTCAGGCTTTCAACAAAACAAACGCTTTGTGGAGTGAAACATGAAACCAGGGTCTGCTACTTCACTTCCAAGAGGGAAAGGCAAATTGCAAATGTGTAATCAATATTACAATGTTCCCGTCCACTTAGTAAAGGAATAAATCCATTTTCCCAGCATCCTGAAGGATTTTGCCATCACAGTGCATTTGGAGTAAAAGCAAAGAATTGACTTGTAAATGCCTATTCATTCAAACTTGATCACTGGTTGGGGGTGCTGGTACTAATCATGTCCATGACTCAAAAACTACACAATTCATTCAATTTCTCTAACAGACTCATATAATCAGCTCAACTCTTGCAGGTTTAGACAAGCTCCCTAGTTTTTCATCTATGGCTTCAATGTATTTTCATAAATGACTAGCAGCTGTTTACATGTAATACATATATTCCATAGGATGTACAAAAAAAAAATCTCAATAAGAAGAAAACCAGAAGGTCCTTGTGTCAAGAGCAAAGCACCTAACCACATATGAAATAATCATATGAATGAAGCTCCAGGTTGTAAATGCAGTGAGAGGTAAGAAAAAGGAACATGATTTTTTTTGAACACAGCACCCATAAGCAAAAGAGTAGTTACATTTGTGTATCTCTAATCACCTTCTTCTCCCACCTTTAACTTCTTCCTGTAGGTTTGTCCATTTCCAGGCTTTTATATCCTTTTAATTTTCTCCTCATCCCACCACAGATTTATTCATCCAGATCCATATTATGCTCTGTGCTCTTTACAAGGATACAGTAGAAACTGCCCCAAGTAATGGGGCAGAAAACCATAAGTTCCTTAACACAGCTAAAGCAAAACTGCAGCCCATACATATTGCTTCAGACTACAGCAAGTCTACTCTTTTGGCCTGAGTGTCTGTTCATCTTTCTACAAACATAAATGTGCATCAGCTCAAAGTAAAAACAGAAGAGAAAAAATGTTCCTATTCCACTCTGAAATAAAGTTTAAAAGCAGCCAAATATTTCTGAATAATTGTATGAGAAAAGACAGTTGCTCTAATTAAAGAATGATTGTTTTGACTACCACATATGATACCAGGAAGTGCATCATAGATAAATATATAGCTGGATGCATTTCTATACTGAAAGTAGGAAAACAGCAACCATGATGCATATGCTAAGAGAAACTAGAAGTTGGTGTTCTAGACAGAAAATGTACCGTACCTGTAATATCTGTCAGTGTGAATAATTTCTTGGCTGCTGGCTAGAATAGATTCTGCAGTTCATTTTGTTTTATCACATTATTCACACTTTTTTCCAGAACAAGCAGTTCTCTTCTTAGAAGACTATGCTCTAGTGGAACAAATGAGCTCAAGCCTGTGATTGATTCTCTAACATAGTTGAGATGCTATAGTCTTAGTCACTTTTTTTTTTTTTTTCCAAAATGTCTTAATTAATTTACTACCTCCAGCATGATTCCAGAGTGTCAGGTGCTGAGAAACTGCATTATGAAAGGTTCCCTCCATGTTCAAGGAGGTGGTGGGGAGGGTTTTTTAGTAGTAAATTCCATGGTAAGGAGGAGAAGTGCCTGATACAGACAGACTGTCTCTGCTCACCAGTACAAAACGTGCACTCCCTGAAATATTTTCTCAAAGCTCATTAGTCTAAACATTCCTCTTCAGCTCTGTTTCGCTGATGAAATGCTGTGCAAGTCTCTTTGGATCAAGGCAGCAACTCCCTATTTTGTTTCCTGCTGGGGAATTGGCACGGATAGGAAACCAGCAGTGTCCTGAACAGGGTTCCTTAAGAAGCTAAAGCTATGATATGGATAAGAAGGTTTTGCACAACACTGTTCTGTTATAGTGTCACCAAAGCAAAACACCTCTATTTTTTTCAAAGCCTGTATCTTTTTATTTACTGCTATAATAACCAACAAAAATAAAGGTGTTTGAGGGATACACAATTCACACAGAAAGTTACCACATTCTCTCCTTGCATGACTCACATGGTAGGAGCAGAATGACCAAGGACTACCATCCATGGATTCCTGTTTATCTGGGCTTGACTCCTTCTTTTCTCCCTCTCTCTCTCTCTCTTTTTTTTTTTTTTTTTTTTTTTTTTTTTCCCTGGTTAAAATTTTGTGAGGGAAGGAAAAAAAAAAGACAATTTTCATTGATGACACATGGGCTGAATGGCCCATGCACAGATATTTCTGGTCATTTAATCCCATGAAGAAGTATGGGACAAATTTATTTATTCTCATTTTCAAAACCAGGCACTCAGAATAATCCTGGACAAATAGGAAAGCAGAGATTTCCACAAGGCCACCAGGAATGAAAAATAATTAAAAATGTATCATTTGCCAATTTGACAACTTGGAAAAGCAGTAAAAAGATTAAAGGAAAATGTGGCTGTTGTTCAGGTCGCTAGAATCTAAAAGTGACCCATGTCACTTTTCTTTATGACCAAGGAAAGCAGTTAAACTGAGTTGGGCTCCATCAGCCAGAAATAGTATCAACACACACCCCATTCTACAATACGCATGTTAAGATCTGTGTGGGAGAACTGAAATGGTAAATAGAACTGAAATAAATTGTGAAAATAATGTTGTGCATGTGGAATGATAATATCCACTGATATACTATATTTTGTTCGATCTCATTTGTTCAAAATAATTTATTTGTTCTTTTAATTGTAGGAACTTTACATTGTCTAGTAACCAGTTTATAAAAACTTAAGTCTCTAAAAGGGAGACAAGAAGTAAAAACATGAATTAATTTAACTCAAATTTCCTGTAGCAAAATGACCTTTTTAAGTTCCACTTAAAAAAAAAAAAAAAAAAAAAAAAAAAAAGCAGCAGCTGCATAATTTACACTGCCAGTCTTTAAAAGGCTCAGAAGGTTGAATTCAAGTATTTGGAACTCAGCTACTGGATTTTGGATGCCTTCCTTTTCCAAAGTCTTAACTTTGTTTATCAGCACCTCTTCTGTTGTGCAAATAAAATTATAACCAAGTAACTAGGCAAGAAAGAGATGCCTTAAATTAAAAGGGCTCTATGAAGAGAAAAACTGTAAGAGCAACATGCAAACCAAAAATTACTAGGAGCAGAAGCAAGCTAAACGAGCTCATCAGCTCAAGGATCTCAAGAGGAAAAAGTTTTTTCTACAAAATCTCTATCCCCCTACTTTTCCCAACATACAGGACACGACAAATAAAGGGAGCAGGACTTCCCAGGGACTGCAGGTGCGTAGAAAAAGGTGAAGCCACAGCTGGTTCTTGGTTCCTCTCACAGAAAGGCTCCATCCTTTTAGAAAAAAATCTTACTTAGAAAAAAAATCTTACTGTGTCAGATACTACTCCTTTTGCAGGAAGAGACTGAACCCTCTGATATAAAACTGACTAGATGCTAGAGTAAAAAATGGAAGGCAAAATAGTAAATGGTACCTTTGTCTCCCTGAAGAACACAGGGGTGAGGATCACTGACTTTACACAATTTCCTTTAAAGCTAACTTGTAAGTGAACACCAAGTCCTCTTCCCTGCAGTAAGGGAATAGTCTTGCAGCACCACATGCTGCCCTCAGTGTTACACCCTTACCTGCCATTTTGTGCTATTACAGTTGATGTGATTCACTTCAGGTTTGTATTAAATGTGAAGCTTTTTTTTTGTTCTTCCCATTTTGTTAAATCACTAATGTTATTTTCGGCTTACAGGAGAACTTGTGACTCTTCGGGGCTAGCTAGAAGTCATTCACAGTTTGGCCATTTGTGGTTCATATGTTTTCTTCATTTTGATACTTTTGACATCCTTGTCAGCAGTTTCAGAAGAAAGGAAGTTTACAGCTATTGAACCCTTTCACCCCTAGCTGAGGGCCATCCTGACTGCTGCTATAGCCTCTGCAAAGCAGCACACTGCTGCAGTAGCATCTTTGCTCTCTGCCTGTAAAAGAGGCTGAGAAATTGGCACTCTGCTGAATGTTTAATTCAGCTACAACTAATCAGAAAGAAATGTGCACTTGATCTCAGCCTCCTTCCTCACAAGCAGCAACTTCTCATCTCTCCTCCTACCCCTTCAGTGCTGCAATTTAGAGCACAATTCTGAGTCTGTTATATGCTACTTGGAAGTTATCATTGCTCCAGCTATTCATGGCTCATAAAGTATTGTTCTGTCAATTGCATTGTATGGCTCTTTGTGTGGAAATGATGGATGAAATGGGATACATATTACTTAATGATTAGACTTCTGCAAAACATGTTCAAACAGATATGTCAGGCTTGATGATACCTTATTATCATCATCAATGAAACAGAGACAGCATAATGGTTCCATGTATGTATTTCTCAGCAGTAAATGCAAGTGAAATGTTTCTGTTTCAAACCCCAACAGCTCTTTAGTCTCAGTTATTTCAGTTCAGTTAAAGATGACATGCTAAAATGAGGGCATTTATTACTAAATGGCATTAAGAAGCAGGATATTTAACCTACCATTGAAATGCTTACAGCAACGTGTGGAGAAGTCATCTAATGTGTGCTGGCATTAATTTATTACATCGGAAAAAATGCTATCATATTTTTTCTACCGTCTCTGGTCTGGCTTCACAAACTGAAAGCCCCCAGGAGCAAGTTTGATATAATATGGCTAATGAGAATAAGAGAGCACGCTGCAATATTCTTAAAGGGTTACACTGCTGAGTCTTTGACTCTTTATACTTTTAATTTCCTTATACAAACATTGCAGTGAAAATGGCAAAATCCATTTGGCTGGTCTGTGCTACAAATTAAATCCTTGATTAAATTTTGGCAATTACTTCTCTGGGTCTTTTTCATTTAAACATTTTTAATTCGTTTGAATAAGTTTCTTAATCATGATTCTGGCAACCCATTGTACAGCAAGACAAACTCAAAAAAAATGCTATCATGCAGCAAAAGACAAACAGAAAGATGGATGGTCAAAAGGAAGGGTCCTATCTTTTATAGTTTGGTTTGTGGTGTGTGTTTGTTTTTGTATCGATGGTTTTTGTTTGTTTGTTTTGTTGGTTGTTGTCATTTTTTATTTTATTTTGGCAAGACTTGCCTATATCTCTCTTTTGATTGAAATAGCTCATTACGTGTTTACATTTTCCTTTCTGATGTCAAAAGCTAATAAAGAATCCATGTAGGTTTTCAAAATCTTAATAAGATGGTGGAAGAATGATTAAATAATTCTAAATGCACAAATCAATACTATAGCAAACCAAAGGGTACAAATTAAGAAGGAAATGTGAAGGGCTGACACTTTTCTATCAGGAAAGATGATAAATGGACATTTTTAGCAAAGGTGCTTGACTCAGTCTTTACTGCACAACATTGTATTACCTATTGAAAAAATATCCCACAACTTGAGCTATTCTCTGGAGGTTTTGAGGGGTTTTTTTTCCATTTTTGAAGACAGACATAAGATAGCACAGGCAGTAAAGTACTTCCTTAGTCACAGAGGAAGGTCCAGAGCCCTACGAGTGTAGAGAGCAGCACTGTACCATTTTCTGTGCAAAAAGGATGTGGGGAAAAGCACTGGCAATTGGATGAGCAGAAAGAGGTAAGAGAGAATAGTAATTAAAATAAATCCTTCATGACACACAAAACTGAGAGGAAATAATTAAATGTTAACCATTAACCATTTAATTACTCTGCTACCAGTTTACTGCTGGTATAATGTGTAGGAAATATTGATATAGAGGCTCAAAAATTCACACAATGATTCAGTAGCTCCAGAAAAGAAAGAGTTAAAAGTCTTACTGCAAGGCCAGCTCTTTGTCAGATGCAAAATATGCTAATATATAACCTGCGGCATCCCTACTCCTGTAACCTCTGGAAATCCTTAATCTCACCAAAAGAGAAAGGACAACCTCTGCAATCCTGAGTGGATAAAGAAAGGGATTGCAGATGCCCTGTTTTTTTCCCCTTCCCTTTAAGCCAGATGACACCTGTAGATGGATTTGATTCTTTTTCCCACTGCATTCCAAAGGCCCAGCTGTTTGTAGTTCATAAAGGAGAAGAATTTAAAAGCTGTCCATTTATTTAGGTGCATTTAAGTGCAATTTTCCCTACACCTTACATTGTGAGCTCAGCATGAGAGAACGGCACAAAGCAGTCAGCTAAATATAAGACTGAGAAAAGAATTCATAGATTATATTAGGACTTAAGAGGGGAGATTTTAACTACAGGCAAGCTGTGTAATGTACCTGCCTCTTCTTGCCTCCAAAGACAAGGAGACTGAGTCTTGGGGATGTAAGCTGAAAGGTGAAGGTTCTGAATAATGGTTAGTTAGCATGCAGGGGACAGAAAGAGAAGATGAGCTCACCTATTTGGTCTAAAGCAGCAGCAGATATTATGATCTTAGCCAAAAGAGAAGTCTGTCAGTATCATATAACTGTGCTTATGCTTCATTTCATCAATACAGTAATTTTAAACTTTGTTGGGCCACACAATTTAGTCTACAAGTTAATAAAACTGTGGTTTTCTTTTTAAAGTTTCTTCTCATGTCAGAATTTCATTCTCTAGAGTGTTCTTATCAAACCTCTGTTATGATCCTGAATGAAAACCTACTGCCTGAATAATACCACAAGAGAAAAAAATCCTTACCAAGATAAAAACCTTCATTATATCACAACGAATCCTATTAGAGTGCAGGTGACAAACACTCCAGATCCATCTCCAGCAAAGAAAAATAAGCTACTGTGATCTATTTATACAAGTATACTGATAGAAAAGGAAAAAGGAAAGAATAATTCACAAGGAAATTACAAGCTCTGAATTTCTAATTTTGTAGATTATTGTCATTTCATCTTGAGATGATGGCACAAAGAGGTTTCAAGATCCAACTTTAACCCTGAATTCTCTTCTTGCATAAATGAGGGACCATAAGTTTCTCAATACTGGAGTCAATGTAATCTGAAAATTAATCTGGCACAAGTAAAATGTCACGTATAAATGCTGTTGTGCCAAATATAAATTTAGATGATTGAAAGGATAAGATGCAGAAGTCAAAGATATCTTCACAGGGGTGTCTCTAAATGAAATGTGGTAGTGTGACACATGCAACTCACCATCTTCTATAAGTAACAAGATGATGACAGTAACAACTCAAATTCTACTCACAGTTGGACTCTTCACAAGTGCCTATCATTTGCTGGTAACACACTTCTATTTTCTACACTGTCTGAATACTACCTCAGTTTTGGTGGGCAGAAGGTCTTCAGAAAGCAATGGGTAATGTTACTACTGTCTGGTTAACTGGTGCATGAATACACTTTTGACATCAATTATTAGGTCTAAAAAGCTTGGCAGCAGGAGGGATGTATAACTTCCTTTACCAAAGGCTGGGAAAGGATAACACTACATTCAGACAGTTCCCTCTATCAAGTAGCCATCACCTGGCAAGCTTCTGTCACAGCTCCAGTTTTTTTTTGTCGTGGTTATTATTTTAAAATAAAAACATCCTCTAAGTATCAACACCAGCAGATCACAGTCTGCCAAATTCATCTGCTTATAGCCTTAGGCTGAAACATCTTCTAAAACTCAATTTCTACAAAGCCTGAGAATGACAATTCCTAGGCCCATGTTGTACCCACTCCTTCCCTACTCTACTGGTAGGTGCCCAGCTGGCACCTCCTGTCCAGCCAGAGGGACACCTTCCGGATCTGTTGCTGGCAGAGAGATACCCTTTGTTAATAAATGTTGGGGGCAGGCTGCAGCCTCGTGCTTGTCAGGACATTACCATGCAAGCCAGCATGCCACTCTTTTCTATTCAGTCCCTAAAGGAATCATGTTTGACAGAAGTGAACAGCTGCTGTGTATTTAGAGATGGGAATGTATTGCATTATTTAATGAATTGTGTCATTTTAATATAATTATTACTAAAAGTCTAAACATAAGCCTATTGTTATTTATGCTTAGAATTTTTACCCACTAAGCATTTTCAACTCTGTTTGCAGCCAAAAGTGCTTGCTTTCCCTTACAGATAGATAGTACCAGGACTGTAGCTGCACTGCTTGCACTTGAGCCAGCTCCTCTGCATGCCACTAATATTCCTATCTTGCGTACAGTATTTCTGGGTTTTTAACAAATTACATCCACCCAAGGATTCCTGTTCCTCCTCCTTTTTTTTGTAGAACTCTTTTATTACCCCAGTGCCTCCACCTACATATTCTCTTTTACTTAATACCATGCCCATATCTCTGCCAAAAAGTCTTGCACATGAATTATTCCCTCATGTGCAAAGCAAGTACCTCATGTGGAGGAAAGGATGAATTTCAACAAGCCACTTGACACTACCGATATCTTAACACACTTGCAGCCCTACAGGCACCACTGCAGTTCTGCAGCTCTTGCTGTCAAGCCCTCAGCAGAGTTCAGCTCCCATCACATAAAAGGACATGACAAGACAGTTTTGATCCCATCATTTGCTTTCCCTTCAGAACAGCACCACTAATAAAGTCACAGAGTTTTCAGAACAAGAGGGAATAAAAAGGGAACACAGGTCATGACACTTTGCTTCCTTATTACTGGAATTCAGAGTGTGACTTGACTCTGCCTACTTGCCACTTAAATTAGAGCAAGGTAATAGGCTTTTAGAAGCAGCGCTCTGTCCCTAGCAGGAGACCGATACAAAATGGCCAATCTCAAGGCTCTGTTGACCACATGCATTTGCAGGAATCTCATTTTATGCACTTATGCAATAACCTCATTTTTGACAGTCATCTGGAATCCTTCTCTGAGGCCAGGACCCTGGGCCTGACACATGTTCTTTTTGGAAGGTGTTTCTGGTTTCCCAACTGTTGTTCTGCATTGCTCTAGGGCTTACAGACACTAGCACTGGACACAGCCTCATGCCTCATTCACATACCTTTATATTGCTACATCACTGGGTGGATACCGAATTACTCATCACCATGGATCACTGAAATAGTCACCTATTACTTCATTTGCAGTAGATGTTCCTGTGGACACTGGCCAGCTTAATGCTGAGTATGTTTTTCACTTGCAGCAGGAGAAAGAAGATGTCCTTTTTTGTAAATAATCTGTTGCTATCAGAAGGAAAATAGGCCTCTATGTATCCCTCCAGATATGCCACACACTGGTAACATCTGAAATCAATCAAAACCAGGAATATTCCTAGCTTACCTTATCAAAAGGCTTAAACGTAAAATATGTGTACACCAACCAACCACACACTGCATTGTTTTTTTAAGACACTAAGTATTTAGAATTGTCAGACTGGATGACCTGCTAGCATATGAAATCCAATTCGCTCTTAAACAGCACAGAGAAGGTGACTACAGAAGAGTAACGCCTGTTTCTCTCTAAAGAAGTAGTGAACTTCACATGAAACTATCTGGCATCAGGTCTGAAACAACTACACAGAATTAATTACACTGTGGAGCTCACTGCCACATGACATTTTAGATGTGTGCACAAAGTGGTAAGTATGGAAAAAAGTGTGGAGCAATCCAACCCAGGGACTTTGTTACGTGTATGTCCATGTTTGCATATAATACCCTTACATGCCTCAGGAGAAAAACACAAGTACATTGAAAGCCTCTCACATCAGTGCACCCAGGCATGATGTTGTTTCATCTGTCCCTTATTACTAGTTTTCATCTGCAAATTGAAATGGGGAGCTGAGGCTAGGAGGGATATAGCTTGTTCCTCCCAAAGGGGTGCTTAAAATCCAACCCCCTTTCTGAGCAGCCACAAGCGCAAAAGGCGGCCAAAAAAAGTCTGATAGGCACTCTAATGAAAATACGGTCTGTTGTAGTCCCTGTGGTACAGAAAAAATCAAAGAAAAAGAAGAGGCTTCACAGGGGACTACTCCAAAGGTTTAAAAAAGTCAGGTGTACTAGAAATAGAAAGGATCTACAGATGACTACAGAGAATCAGTTAAGACTCGCAGGGAAAGTAACAGAAAAGCAAGAGGAGTTCATGCTAGCCAAAGGGATTAAGGGGGGCAAGAAAGGCTTCTACAAATACTTCATGCCAAGCAGAAAAAAGATGGAAGACGTTTGCTAGCAAATGAAGAATGGGGAAAAGAAAAGACACTGACTCTGCAATGAATAAATCAGCTTTTGTTAAGGGATATAAGAGAAAACTGGATAATAAACGGAAAGATGGAAGAAAATGCAGGCAGAAGAAAGCCTGGCTGCTGTGTGCCAGTGCTGAGGGTACAGGGGTGCAGGAAGCACTGGGCAGCAGAGGAGCCCCTGCAGCAGGTGCCCTGTAGGCATTGTCCCCATTGACGTGGGGCTGAGGGGACAGCAGGGCCCAGCAAGGGCTCCTCTCTGGTGTTGCAAGGCACAGCATGGGGCTGGGGCTGTGCCACCTCCTTCTGCCAGACAGGAAGGAGGGAGGGCGATAGTCCTCCTCCTCCTCACCTACCTCAGAGACCATGGGAAGGATGGGAAGCTCCTCCCATGATCTTGCAGAGATAATTGACTGCATGAAGATCAAGAGCATATGAAGACAACAGTTCATAGCTTTTGACCCAGAACTATGTTGTGAGGTCATTCGGCAGAGGATTTAGTGAGGATTCCCTGCCCATAATCTCAGTGTACATATGCTGTCTCCCCACGAAGATACACTGGTCCCAACATCCTGGTTTGCAGAGCAGACCTGCTGTGATACTTCTTATGGTGCCTCCATCAAGAGTTTCAAATTTAACCTGATGATCAAGCTCAGGCCTTTTTCCAAGGAAGCACAAAACCTCAGTGGATAGCAGAGAAGGGGCAGCAAATCTCCTCTAGTAGACCTGTCCCATCAGTCGCAACTGGTGGACAGCTATGGAGGTGGGTGACATCCAAAGGCTACCAGCTGAGGTAGTGGCTTCCAGATCAAAGCTAATCTCATTGCAGAACATCTATAATATAGGTAGCAACAGATAAAAATCATCCATAGGTTTTAAACTGCCCTTCAAGGTTGACCTTTACAAATGCATCCCTGGAAAGAATCAGACTTGCTCTGATCTTTTATTTTTTGACTCCCCTTCTCAAGAAGAGTGCTACAGATACGAAGGAAGTGTATGGACCGCTTGGCTGCCGTGTGTGCTTTACCATCTCTAAAACTAGGCCAAAATGGTAACAATACAGTACAATGTCAGTGCCTGAAGAACCACAAAGTCTATTTCTGAGAAACCTTGATAAATTTTCTTTCAGACGTTAAAATATTGATTAATTTAAACACATTTATGGAAGTTCTTATTATAATCATCTGACCAAACAAACTAAACATTTATTAAATGTAACCTGTGTATTGTTGGACTCTCCAGTTTGGCTATATTAATTTTTCTCTAGGGAAATTCTGCAGTTCCCGAGTGTAGCCCAGATCCAAGCAGGGACACAAGCCTGCAGTTCCTAACTCTCCTGCTCTCCTTACAGGCCCCACATCTGTAAGACTTACTGAGAGGTGTCTGAGTAAAGCCAATGCTCCACAGGGAGCTCCACCATCTAACACACAACTGTCAACCCAAAAATCACCCAAAGGCTGTAAACCCAAGCAGAAAGCCTAATATTTGCCCAAAAGGGTAGTGGTACAGTGCCTGCAGCCCTCAGCCTCTTTTACACGGCCTCTGTCTCTCTGTGTGACCACTGCCTGCTTCTTCTTCTTTGACAAAAAAAAAGGATGTAATAGCAGTTTAGTCCCATTCTGCATGAAGGCTCTGGTGCAGGCAAGGAGGGCTGTTGAGCCCCATGCTCTCAGCAGGTGTGCCCCTTGGGATGTCAAGCCCACCTCCTCCACTGCTGCATTTACTGTTGGTTTCCTTCTAATGGTCTTCTCCAGCTCCACACTGCCAGATAGAGTAAGACAGTATATGCTGGCAAAGCGAGGTGCACATAACAAATGTACCAAACAGTAGAGATTTTGCTGTTCTCAGGCAATTCTACTTTTAAATGCACCCAGTCTCTTTAAATTGTTGGTCAGAGATGTTTAATTCTGACTGCTTCCTTTCATTTTGTCCAGCTTTTCTTGGTTTTCCCTATTGCACCGCAGATAAAGCCATTGAATTTGTACAAGACTTTTACTCGGTGTAATAAATTAAAAAAGAAGCAAGGATGAATGGAGCCCGAATACAATTTGAACTAAACTGAAAGCAGTCAGAGCTGAGCTACCACATTGTTGGAAAATAAGCAAACCCAGCCATTTACACTGCATCTTTTTCCATACGTGTCTCTTGCCAAAAGCATCTGAAACCACTTGTCCTGTTTCAGATAGGACATAAATTAAATTCACTTTAAACAACGGTGAATATTTAAGCTTGAGATAGAAACCCTGAAATCTGACTTCAAGTACAAATGAGACTGTTCTAAGTAGTATCACAGTATACACAAAACAATACATGTCAAAGACTCCAGAAATTTCCAGTCATTAAGACTGTAAAGAATTACAGAGAATGCTGCTAAAGCAGTGACCCAGATTAATTGTTCCACTGGAAGCCCAGAAGCAGTCAACATTACTCTAAGAATGGACACACTAAACTATGTCAGAGAAATAAGAAGTTACCTCAAAGGCTATCCATTATTCTTTGTTAATACCCCATACCTTGCCTTAGGTTTTTTGATAAGCTAATGACACAGGCTGCTGGCTGAAAAGAATCTGCCATGGAGAGACAATTGGGTAAAGCCAGAAATCACATCTCATTTGGGAGTTGGAAAATCAAACCCTTTTTAAAAATATTTAAACAGACTAATTTATGCACTAACTTTGCTTTTCAGAATAAATTTGCTGCTGAGGCCCCAAGGATGCCTCTCACCAAACTAGAGTATCATCAAGCAAGAATGAGTGCTTCGCTTCCTCAAAATCCCAAGCAACTGTAAGAGGAAAAGCCAAAGCTTATTTACAGGCATCACTTTGTGTACCCTCAGCCACGAGTAACAGATTTCCATTAACACTCTGAAAAAGAGCATTTGGTTTTTACAGCCAAGCTACAGGCTGTACGTAACTTTGAATGCAGTCAGTGATCAAGCTAGATGCTTCAATGCTTTATTTTTATGTGAACCACAATTATTATGAGAATGTCTGTGCTGTTTTTTTCATTTTCTGATTTTTCACTTTCATGGATTTATGTTGAAGACTTCAACAAAACAGATTTATAAACAGGACTTGCATTATTACCCTTGACTCTTTCATCTTCTGTAATAATCTAACATCTAGTGTAAACTTGGACAAAAACAATATGATATATACAGTTTATCTGTTCACAGTAAAATTACACAGAATGAAAATGACTTAAAGATTATTTCATTTTTACTTATCTTTCATGTAAATTGAATTTTGCACTGTGAGCCCTTTCTACCCACACGGGATGAAAAAACATCTACTTTTTATGGCATAATGAACACTTAGCTTCAGAGAGAAGCATTCACTTGGATTTACATTTGACAATTATTTAATTTCATCTATTAATATCCAGCTACTGTCTCTGCCAGTCCTGCCTTCCAAGGTGGTTGAGCATGTTAAATGTGCTAAAAAAGAATTTCCTCCTCATTTCCATCTTTGTTATACTTAACCATGGCTCCCACTCTCCGTGCACACCTTCCCCACCGGGAAGGCCGCTCTCCTTGAAGCGCCCCCTCAGTACAGCAAGCCTGCTGCTGACAGACACATCACAGCAGATGCACTACATGGATCTCGGCACTGCTCCTCCTCTGCTTGCACATTACAGTGCTTTATTCCTTCTATTTTTTTTCTCTAATCACTATTGTATTGGTCCTTGTATGGTTGAGTTCCCTGTATGCCTTTAAAAAAATTATACAAAAATTTTTAAAAATCATAGATTTGAACCCCTCAGATTTTTATCTTGTCTTATCTTTTCAATTAAGCAGAACTCGAAGATGCAAGTGCAATGTTGAGACTTGGAGAGCCAAGATCATACTGTGCCACTGATGTTCAAAGACAATTTTCTGAGAATTAGGCATCTGTCTTAGCTGATCTCCTGGTAAAATTCCAGTTTTCATAGTTTGGATTCCTGTATACATTACATTTGAGTACTGGTTTTCATCTGCCTAAAGCATGGAGTGGTGGGTGCTACTGTGCCGTGAAAACCTTGTACGAAGACAGATGCACCATCACCAATGCAGACATTCATGTAAAACTGTGTACAGAGTAATCTGAGGTCCTGCAGAGTTAGAGGAAGCTTGTAGTATACTTTCAGAGCTCAACCATATTATTGACCTTTTTCTCTTACTTAATCAGGCTTTACAGTTTTAGTTTCTTAACAGACCTTCCTTCATCAAATCCACAGGTTGATCAGCATCTCCCTCAGGAGCCCTCATCTCTCTCTAAAACAAACATACATGAAGTCAGATCAGCTGTTGATTAATCCCACTCTGGTTCTAAAGGGTCCAAATTTTGGCAACGACATAAAGTCAGGAATTACTTGAAATCGATGGCTAATCTTGTAACGACCTCAGCAGAACTGATTTCGTTAATACAAGACAGCTTACACAGAATACTTGCTACCATGTGGATCTACTTTGGAGACCCATAGTGTCACAGAGGTTGGCAGCCAGGGCAAAGACAGACAAAAATTCAGCCACATTTGCATATGGACTTTAGGCATGCTGCAAATAAGTCCCAAAAGCCAGAAAAACACTCAGCTTTCTTCCTAATGTAATTTAATTTCTGATGGCTGTCAACATCTTTCAACTCTTCTCCATCATCCATTCATTTGTTCTACAAAGAATATGCTAACAGAATAGATCCCAGCACCTGAATCCAGGAAGAACAGTGGCACAAGATCTTGATAACTACGAACCCACGCTCATGGACGAAAGATGCTGTGCAAGCGCAAAGATGGTTGGCATCCTCTTGTGAGGAGAGCCCAGACAACACTAAGGGAACCTCTCACAAAGCAGCATGGACAGCTCAGTGTTAGGGCTGGCACATCACATTGTCTGGGCGGTGATCAGCTCTGAATTAAAAACTTGGAAACATTTTCCCTTGTACTTTACCATCTCAGTGCTAATTTTTCACTCCATTAGTTAAAAATTTGTAAAATACAGGAAGACCTTACCTAAGGTCCCAGGTTTCTCTAAAAATTACTTGAAAAAAAATGTGCCAAAATCAGAATCTCCAAAAGTGCAGCAACTTTTGTTTCCATGCAACTGTATGATTAAAAAAAGTAGTCATTGAGTAAAAAATTAATCTCTGCCTTGCTCATGCCCATTTTTCACGTACCAGTCTCTTCTGCAGCAATACTCCTAAATATCCCCTAAAGGAAATTCCTAAAGGTCTGCTTTGGAGGAATGAGTAGCAGAATACGAGACATGCAGAAGATACCAGTTCTTATAGAGAACACCTAATAGCAAGCAGTTCCTTTTATACTTGAGCACCTTTGCAATATATCAGCTACAGCAATCTAGTATCTCACAGCGCAGAAAGTCTGAAGTCACTCATTTTCCTGATCTAGAATAAATTTGATCATTTTGAGGAAATGTCAAGCCCCTTTGACACCAGGGGCCAAACTTCCCTTGGCTTTAGTGGATGCAGAAATGAATCCTCTAAGTTAAATTCAAAGAGTTCCAGGTTTACCCAGTAATGTTCCTCTGAAGACTCCTACAAATCTGCTATGTACCACAACCACTGCAGATAAAACATTGATTTTAACTTGGAATATGAGAACAAAACTGCAGAGATAGGCCTGTTGTAGACAAACTGCTATCCTCTCCAAATTGTGAGAGATCAGAAAATGTCTACGAAGCATTAGTGGCATCTTCTTTTATTTACAAATAACTATTCTAATGCTATCTACTGCAGTCACATCTGGTTTAGTAAAATGCTTTCAACCATTCTGCTTCGGTGAGAATTTATTTTGACACATGGGTCTGGAAAGAGAACAACAGTTACATACTGTTCGTTCCATATTCACAATTTGCATACTTCTTGCTATCTTAAATGATATTCAAAAGAGTAGTTGCTCAAATTCATTGCCAGAGACCTTATTTTCATCCTCTGCATTCTGACTAATGCCTGTCTTTGTCCAGACTCAAAGTAATCAATATCAAGAAGCAGCTGATACCAAACAGTTCTTTCTCCAGGATCCAATTCCCTCCACAACCTCTTCACCTGGACATTTTGAGCCTATCTAGGCCTTGCTTATTTTTTCTTTCTTTTTACTTTCCACTCATACTCTCCTTTTTTTCTACGCACATTTCTACAGCATCCTGTTCTTCACCAGGCACTATCATCCCCTCTTTCAATCCACCATGTGTCATAGACAACACAATCAAGGTAGAAGAGAGCAGGCTTTTAACTCCAGAGATAGTAAACCACACGTGGTAGGTAGCAGAACTGATAATAAAAGTAGATTAATTGTTTAAAAGTATGAATTACTGCAGAGTCCTGTGAATCAAGCTGATGCATGTGTCAATCCCAGGCAATATTTCAGTCTATATCTTGGAGTAGCTTCTAGATGCCCTGTCTGATAAATCCCCTCTTACTGATGAGTATTGTACAAAGCAGTGTGAGAGAAGCATCAACAATTTTAACACTTTCCCAAATCTTTGTAAAACTTCTCCAGATCTTTTTTGGAGGAGGATTGGAGAAATGATGTGAAGAGACTACTTCACACAAAAGTTTTCTGATACTCTAGTTTGGAAAGAGTGGGTCAGCAACATGCTTAGATGTAATTCTGAAGCACTGCAGATCAGAAGATCATATAGAGCATGTGAAACAATCTCAGAGAAAAGTAAAGATGTTAAAGTCACTGCACCAGTGCAAGGGTTCTGTATCATCAGCACTGAGCCCATTCTTTCTGAACAGCTTTAATTTGTAGCCATAGGAAGACAGCAAGGTTTCCATGGATGTAAGGAAAGTAATAGATGCAGTTTGAAATGGAAAGCTTTTGAGAGAGGTATGGCCAGCACTATAAAGTCTCTGTACGTGGTGGAATTTTGCTCTCTCTTTTTTTTTTTTTCCTCCCCCCCCAGACAAAGCAAGGAAGGAAGAAAAGTTCTCAAATATTCAAACTTGGGTTTTAAATAAATGTCCCAGTGTCTTGCAAGAACCAGTCCTTTGTGGAACCAGTGTCCCTTCCTCATGTGGGGAAAAAAAGGGGTTTATATCTTGACTGATAAAATGAATCTATGAAATACTGACCAGAGCTACTCCTCCTCACAAAACTGCTACACAAAGACATCACTTTGTGTTGCTGATATCTGACCAAAGGCAAAGAGGCTGAGCAATGTGCCTTCATGTCAGGAAAAATAATGCAATGCTCAGATCGTGCCAAGAGTGTGGTAGCTCATTGGGGCTGAAAGGGAGGAAAAACAAACAATAAGCCTTTAGTTTCTCACTCCACAGTGCTACTCTGAGGCTGAACATCCCAGACCCATTCCAAGTGCTGCCTTCAGAGCCAAACATCTTCCTTCTGCTTGGCTGAAGCAGCTCTAGCTTCCCTTACTCAGGACTAAATAACTAAAAAAATAAAATTAAATTAAATAAAATAAACAAATTTTAAAAAAAGTAAAATAAAATTGTAAACCGCAGCTTATCCTTCTTCCTGTGAATCACTAGGCAGTACTATTAAATCAATCAGATGGAGTATTTTCCCAAGCATCTTAACAGCCTGAGGCTCACCCTTGCCAGCAGTTACATTCTAGGATGCCCCCATAGATGTTAAGAATACTTCGCAAACTGTTACCCTAATATTTGTCTTCCAAAACCCACACCTAGAGTGATACTGAGGTCCTACTGATGAAAAAAACACCACCCCAAAGAAACCAAAACTCAGAAAATACTGCTCTGCCACCAAGTTTCTGAGGTTTTCTGCAGACTAAGCTTTGAAAAAATCAACCTGTTCGTTTAACCTTTTTAATTAAAAATTGAATTAAAATGAATTAAAGCTATTTTTTAAATTAACCTGTTTACCTCTTAACTAAACAACTACCTTGAGACAAAGTGTTTGAATCACACATAAAAGAGAATATTAAACTCTTAGTATAAAAATACCTCCTGTGGATTTCAATTTTGCTTTTAGACTCCTCTTGGGAAAATTATTTTAAACACAGGTGCAGATAATAGTAGACTTAGACAAAAAAAAAAAAACTTATTTTCAATAGTTCAGGGCTGGATTAAGGGCTAGTAATTCCTCTATAAAGCCATAACAGTAAAGATAGCCCGGACAGGCCCTGAAAGCATACATATGCACTTTATAAGTCTTGCACAGGATTAGATACTGCTCTTAAGGGTTTTAAGAACCCGACAAGTCCTCCACAGCTATAGTGAATAGAGCCAAAAAAGGCAATTAAAACTTGCAATTTTGGACACCTTTTCCTCCCACAAGAGGCTGGCTTGTCTGAGAAAGAAATTCAGAACATACTACTAGTCCAAGACTTTCCAAAAAAAGCACTGTGGCTCAGTTTTTTTCTGCAATTTCCACGCTTAGGAGTTAGGTACCTATCTGCTTTTTATGATCTCCCTGCAAGCTTTTGCATCTTTAGATATCTAAAATAAATTTAAAATTCTGGCCAGTAGTGTCCCATTTTCTCCCATCTAGCCTCTGTTACTTAATCAGCCAACTCATCAGTTTGAAAGCAAGAGCAATTAAATCCTTGTATTAACACCAGGTCCCACTAGATCTCCTCCAGCAGAGCACCTTCTTAAATGAAATCTGCAGGAAAAAGATATCTGCTGGAAGAACTGGGCTGTACATTAATATTCAAATGCTGATAGAATTTGAAGAAAAAAAAAAAAAAGCGAACTAAGAGCATCTGAATTTCTATACCTAGAGAGGTGCTTTTTAATTAGATGGGAGAGTTGACAAAGCTTGGAATAAAAATATTTTCATGTGCTAAGCCTGCAAATACAGAACTCTCTCTTCCCTTCTAAGTAAACTATCATTTGGACGTGCCTGTGTGCTAACTCTGTTTATGGTGTAGTCTAACACATCCCACTAACATGTTCCAAGAGACGGCTCCCTGGGAAAAGCCGGCATCCATACAAGCAATGAAATAATTTGTCTGTGGAAGGCACGCCTTGCAGTGCAATACAAACAGACATGTTTGTAGATACTGCTCCATCCTGTCTGTTGTCTGTTTTCAGATAGCCTTGCACTCTCTGAATGCAGTTAAATATCTTCAAAATGAGTATGAGCTTAGTGCTCCACATATTAAATCAATTTGTCCTGTAGGGGGCTGTGCTGAATGCAGTAGCAAAAAAAGAAAAAAAGCCTCACTCTTTGCCTAGTTTGACTTTGGAAATAAATCTGTGGCAAATGAAACATTTGTATCTAATCCAAGTAAGTTGTTACTGAATGAGTTTGACAGATTGATAACACCTTCTTTGATGCAGTAATAAAAATTTTCAAACAGAAATCAAGATGTCTCCATTCTGTTTTAAACAAGGATCCTGAGAGGTTGCATATATTCAAGTCAATATTCCAGACTTATTTAATTAAACACAGCTTGGTAATAAATATTTGTATTTTTTGTCCAGTGCTATCATTAAAGAATGCTGTGAAAGTGAACCTTTTACCTCCATACTCTGTAACCAGCACAGAGCTACCTGGTAATGAGCCTGCACGTGAAAACGGTGGCCGGAAGGCCAGCAGAGATGTAGAAATGTTTTTAAGAGTTCTCCCACCTACCAACATGGTGCAAAACAGATGGATGGTTTTCTAGTGCTGAATAAGGAACACTGATGAGTTAGAGGAGAAAACAAGGCTAAGGAGATGTTTTGAGGTATCACTATTATGCAAACTGGATCTTTACCCTTTTGGCAGGCTGTCTAATCCAAGATGCAGGGAATTGCATGCTCCCATGAACCTATTTAGGGTCACTGTGCACCTGCTTTCTTGTGATGAGCAATAGGAATCAAAACCACACCCCTGAGAGTGCCATGTGCAACATGCTAAATGAGCAGAAAGGTATCTTATGACCTTTGGAATGCTGTACCTTTCTCCTTTCCTTTTTTTTTTTTTTTTTTTTTTTTTTTTTTTTTTTTTTTTGGTAATTCACAGATACCCAAAGATCTCTGATGTACCATCAGCCTCCTGGGGACTGCCAGATGAGTCCATGGCTGAAGAGCCACAGTAACAACCTACACCCTCCTCTCCTGCCTGGATTTACTACCTAACACCAGGAGCTTCATGCACCCTGGGAGATCAAGACTGTCTTGTAATACAAGGATGATTAAGTCGGACCAGAATCATTGTTTGCCTTTATGACCCACATGTAGTCTATCATCAATTTACAACACTTAATCCTTAATAGGAAATGATCCATTTATTTTGACCACTGATGTATTCAGGACAGTCTCAGGGGTCAACATTGTTTCCATCTTTTTTCTTCCCAAGCTGTATTATTATTACTGTCCCATGGGAAAAATCAGGCTTCAGCTTATCACATCAGTTTCTTGCAAGCTGGTGAAGAAGCTCCCTGAGAGAAAAGTGAGCAGGAGGGAGAGCCAGGGCACTTTTCAGCAGAAGTCTGAACTCTTCCCCACCCTAAGTGTATCTGCTGAAAGGGCGAGACATGAGCTTTGGTTGCTAGTTCACAGGGAGTTGCCAGAAAGGATAGGCTACCATCACCAACATTTCCCCTCAAATATGGACTGCACAATATTGTTACTCCACCTCTGTTTTTATAAAAAATGGTATATGCATAATATAACTAACCTGGGGTGATAATCATGGGTATTAATAATTCTGTTTGTATTCTTTAAATATTAATCATATTTGAGAGATTCACATTAGGAGAATAAAGAATATATTATATTTAAGGAAAAAAATTATTTATTTCTCCTTTCCAAATCTGTTATTCTATTGATTATTCATAGAAGACCAACAGATATACATTTTTAAATCATTGCATTTTCACTGAGGCCTGTTCATTTGTCAAGTTTTGAAGTCAAGGATTTCACATCTCAGAGAGATTCAGGTTCTTTATACTGACTTCCCAACTTCTGCAGAGTTTTTGATCAGGATGATCAAACACAGCATGGTATCTTTGCACTCCACATACTTTACACATTTAGTATGATGCAATAATAGACAACGAATCAAAAATTGACAGACTAAAACATATAGGCTTATGAAAGAGAACTGCATAGACAGGTATATTTGGCAAAGTCATTTTTCTGCCAGCCTACAAGTATAGAATATCTAAATTCTTAGCTCTTTATTCAAAGGTGAACCTTTGAAAGGTTTAGTTGCCAATTCATTTTCTCAATGTTTCAACTTCATAAATTTTCATTATTTGCATTTTAATAAAATCATGACCTTCATTCTAGATTCAGAATGGGTTAAGATAGGACAATAACAAAAGAAAAAGGCATGCTTATAGGTGGTAGAAGTAAAGTAAAACAAATTTAAGGAAAAAAGTTGATCACAAATATAGAAAACTTGGAAACACCAAAAAGAAAGCTATTTGTTAAAAACTGGAAAAGAAGGGAGAAAAAGCAAAAATATATGGAGTAATGGTTAACAAAACATATTATGAAACAGGAAGGAAAGAGATTTAAGTCCTATTAAAAGACTGAAAAATATAAATATCAGAGGAAACCATAGGCAGGGGACAGACTGAAGAAGAGGCTGCAGATGTCAAAATGAAGTACATGGAGTGCAGACATAGAGAGCCCTTAAAAGGTCATTCTTTCCATCCATTGCATAAGTTTGACTTTGCTGAATATTTCCAATACTCCCAGCATTTTCTGTGGTATGTGCTGACCTTTTAGGTTTGTCTAATGTAGTATTTTCTTTTGCTTCTCTGTTTTTCTTTAAACATTTTAAATCAATGATTTAATGTCCTGTTAGGTAGAGCTCTTGTATAAATAAACCCACACACAGAATAAAAAGAAAAACTAAGGAAAGTAACACTCCAGAACTTTTCCAGCTTTGGGTCTGGGGGTAATACCTCCTCCTTGGAGCTAAGCCCTAAGGATTATTGGGGTAGCTTCAGTGTTGTGTTGAAAACCTGCCTGAAATAAACACCTTTATATGCAGCATCTCTTAGAACAGTAAAACCTTAAGGTTGATGTAGCAAAGGTGTAAGCCTGTGACTACTGTGGCACTTGAGTATTACATTGGGAGCCAAAAGATGGGTTAAAATGCCGAGACCCAATATAAAGGCCCCTGACATAATAAACCAAGTCATTTAAGCTCTTTGGACTTCTTTGTTCTCCTGGTCTTAGAAATACCCACAAACCATTTTGTCTCTCAACATTGTGTGCTCACACTGTAGCACTTCAGGTACACACAGACAGCCGAACAGCGGTCCACTGTTGATTATGAAGAAGGGAAAGTGAACATTTTCACACTGAGCAATGCTATTGGTATTTGGTATATATGATCTGGCAGCAGGATTGAGCAAGTCTGACAAAAATTAAACTAATAAACGAGGCTGGAATTTGTAGTCTGGTTGAACAGAAATGTAATTCCAACCCAAAGTATTTCCACTCAATGGAGGAAAACCCATTGAAAGACTATAGTGACTACACGGATAAAATCAGTCAGGAATGTGACCACAGATCATTAATATGAAAAAGCAAAACAATAAAAAAATGGATAAAATTGGAAGGTCCTATATACTAAACCAAGATTTGAAAGGATAAGCCCATCATCATTTTCTAGAGTTCAAAGTTCACAGCTACTTCCTTGTACAGACTGATAATTCCCTACATCAGAGTTAAGGTCTTTTTTTCCCTTTAGCTTTTCCACAAAGCCCTTCTTGTCAGTGGGAAATTCCTTAGACAGCAGTGGGCCCTTTTGATAAGAATGAACAAGGCACAAAGCTCAACTTCTGCAAAGCACTGCTCATTCAGCAGATATTAATTTTAACACTGAAATCAAAGTGTCTGCTGACAAACAGCTCAACATCACTGGAGAAACATAAAACCCAAGGTATAAAGCAGTGAAAGGACCTTCAGATTTCTACATACCTACGCACTGCTGCTGCACTGTTAAGCAGGAGTTTTAAAATTGATGCTCTGATTCTCATCATCTCACTCATTAATCACAATTTATATAATCAATTAAAATGGACCTCAAAAGACAAGGAAGCCTTTCACTTCTCCTAGTTCTTTTAGAGCTGAAGTTTGAAGATGCTTTTTTTCTATTTAATGTAGTTGGTTCCACAGGCCCCTATCTGCAGCTTGAGGTAATTTTCTTTGCAAAATGCCAAGCAAAGCATGGGTATCCTATTTATCCATGTAGGGAATACTCAAAGTACAAATCGTTAAAAGCAGTAACAAGTCCCTCTTCTTTCAATATGCTGGTTTCATGGTCGCAGAATAGTCAATCACATAAGTAATTTGTGTACATAGGCAGCTTATCCAAAACTAGAAATTTAATTTATATGTACTTTGTTAATGAATAACAATGAAAGAGGATTCCCAAAGAACTTCAGAATAGAAATCTCACTGAGAAATCTCCAAAGGTTAAGATGACTTCTGACCAGGAAGAAAATAAACTAGAAAGGGAGGATCTGATGCTCCTGAACATAAAACACTGTTTAGAAGAAGCATATTTATGTATTAACTCCATTGCTGTTCATTGTTACTCATTATAAAAATGTAACTACTTTGGAGACAATTACAATTGCTTGTGTGACTCTACAAGATCCTTGCATGCGATGGTAACACCTTCAGTTCTTAGAAGTGCTGTGTAACTGCTGTTTCCACTAAATTAAAAAAGGATCAATAGTTTTGCAAAACAGGCTCTTACATATTTTGTTTTCAAACTCTGCAAGTGCATTTTTGAAGATCAGCTTAGATTTGGTACTCATTTGCAAGTGAAATGCCAAACTTGGCATGAATTTTAGCCCAGGGTCCTTTCTTCCCATTCTCCCTTCTGGCAATGCCTCTTTGTTGACTTCTGTTTAGTTACTAGTGTTTCAAAAAATACATTGGTATTTCTTTTTAAGGAATTACTTTTTTTTTTTTTTTTTTTTTTTTTTTATATGTTTTGTTTCCCTTGCTGAAATAGTCCAACTTTCTCACGCCGCCCTCTATTGCGCCCTTGCCCCTCCCGACTGTCTTTTTTATATATG
>JANIJG010009111.1:143973-210887 GCA_024611175.1 Megaceryle torquata | reverse complement strand
CCTCCTGGAAATGCCTCTTTGTTGATTTTTTTTTATTTATTTTTTTTCAAAAAAATAATTTGTTATTTCTTTTTAAGGAATTACTTTTTTTTTTTTTTTTTTTTTTTTTTTTTAAACTGGAGCCATTTGCTCTTTCAGAAAGTCCACATCACTTACGCCATCTCCCATTTCTGACCTCCACCACCTCCCTGTCAAACTGGAATGGAAAACCCATCAGCTCTTCCATTTGAATCAGCTCCCGCTGCCAGTGACAACACCCAGAGTTACACAAATAGCAAGAAAGCTGAAAAAATGCATGACCAGTCTGTACGGACAGCTGCTGCAGAAACTGTCTTCACTCAGTTGAACCTCTTTAATCCAAACAAGGTGAGAAAGATGAAAGAAATTCGGAGAAAGCAGAAATCAAATTGAACTGCAACATTGGGATTCAAAGCGTTCTTTTTATGTCACTGTGGGAGGGAGAAACAGGAAGGTTCAGGACAGAGCCAAGACCAAATTTAAAGCCCACTGAATGGGAAAACTGTTGACTTCAAATATTTTAGTAATCAGGTCTTTCCTAGAGATAGGAGGAAACCTTATGCCTGGCTTTCCAGGCAGAGTTGATGTTCTGGCTCAAGAACGAGCAGTCTTTTAGGCAAGTCAGGGGCGTTATTGTTCTTCCAACTAAGCAAGGCTTAGAGAAGGGATCTGGCTATGCATTTTTCTTTCTTTTTTACTTCTTCTAATTGTAATTTATTTTAGCTTTCTATATGGTACCTTGTTCATGTACCATGATGCTGTCCAGAGGCAAACTATTGCAGTCTCACGGGCATTTAACCAAGCCACAAGGTGCTTGGTGATATCTATGTTTTCAGAGAGTTCAAACCCTCTGTTGTCAGAGGGAAAGCTGAGAAGCAAGCACTTAGATATCTTCTAGTGACCCCCAAGAATCCTCTTTCAAGCCCAAGTGTAGGAAAGGCATACACTTAGAATATATCTTCTTTCTTCCTGCCCACATAAGACATATCCTTCCCACTTACAAGAACAGTGGGTTGGACCACAGAAATAAATACATGACAGCACAAGGTCTGCTGCCCTAGCAAAAAATGATGAAACATTCAGGGATCAGCATTTTTCACCCCAACTACTTGCAATCCAAAGTAGATATTTCAGGCTGGCAAGTTGTACCACTGAGGACAGAGTTACGAAATAATTTCTCCCTTGGCTTGAGAATAAAAGTGTGTGGGAGAAATGGCAGGCAGGATAAATGTGCCTGTCACACAGCAAGCAAATAGCAGAGTCAAGCCTTAAGCACTGTTAAATAAAAAAAAAACAAAACCAAAAACCAACAACAAAAGCAGAAAACCCAAACCTCTGAACCTTTGCAACAAAATAAATTATCTCCCTAAGTAATGCCTCAAACCCACCTTCTATATCATAGATATGTCATGATGTTTGACACCTGGCCTGAAGATAACTTGACAACCTTTGGCTAAACAGTAAGGTTTTGTTTGGTTGGTTTTGTTTGGTTTTTTAACTCACTATGCCCCCTATACTACCATAGGGCATTAGAGAAAAGAAAAAATAAGTATGGGGGAAGGACAATACTTTACAACATTATCAATGGCAGGGGATGATATTCCTTTTCTTCCATCTTGAGACGTCCAGAATTAGAAAGTGTCTTCTGTAGTTAATGACCGATGATGAACTGAGAAATTTTCAACAGAGCGTTATCTCAAAGAGCTCTGAACAGAACATTTTATCATAATTTAGAAAAAAAACAACCCAATAACAAAGAAAGCCAATGACATGATGGTCCTCTTGTGTCTACCATGGGCTACATTTGGCTAAGAGCTCATGCCTAAAAGCTCTGCATGTGCAGTTGCTAATGCATGGGAAATGTCATTAACTGACTGAGAAAGGCCTAGAATTACTCCCATTCTGACTAGATTATTGGATAATTAGATTGGTGGCACTCTTCCCTTACTGGGCTGTCAGATTAAATCCTGCTGGTTTTCTTCAGATAACTGTCATGTTCCACAATAACAAACAGGGACTGACACCAAGTGCTCTTCATGTTCAAAGGTTGTAAATGCCTCTTCTACCTTTACTGGACCAATAAGAAAAATGCCCAGTGCACTTACTGTTTCATTGACAGTGTAATTAAATCTGATTAAAACATACCTAGTTGATAAACCTGGTCAGATACCTTTAATTTGACTTGATAAATGGGAATTACAAGGCTTTGAATACTCATTTGGCCGATTACTTAATGGAAAGGCAAATCAAATTATGCTTTAAAGGGGGAAAAGAAGGAACATTTCAAAGTTCTGATCATAGAGAAATGAGTCTTTTATTTGCATTCTCTTTTGGGCGGTGGTTCAGTCCAAGAAAGGAGCTGGCACATATGTTTGGATATTAAACATTTACTAAATGTGGGAAATTAAAGCTTTTTATATTCAATTCCCATACCTGGTACTGCATCCTATGTTGTTAAAACAGTAACCAGTAGATTTATGACATTTGGTTCCTCTATTCTCTCCTTAAGGAGCTTGACATGAACTCTGTTATCTTACCAAAATGGAAACTTGAATTTTAGTTTCCAAAATACACATGTAATGTTAATATTGTCAAACTTGTACATGTGAAGCTCATGAAGATCAGCAAGTTTGGTATTTCTTCCTGACGTGATCACAGGACAGGAAAAGTCTTCTGAAAGATAGCAACGGGTGCATGCCAACCTCAAGTCAGTATCTGGATTTGGCTGAAAACAGCATTAAGTCTCCCATCACCCTGAACAGCACAGAGGAACATCCCTTGGTAGCCCTAACACAGTGGGCTTTGCTGCCCCATTGTAACCCTGCCCCAACAGCAAACTAGTTGTCCCCACTGAGACACTCACACGCTACCACAGGATCACTGGATTTTTTTCCCCGGTGGATTTCAAGAAGGCCACTATTTAGAACAAGGCACAAAAGTTTACATTTTAGATGTTCCAGTATCTTTCTTTCTTACTTTAAATAATACAATAGTGCCAAATTTGAGCCTTTCCCTGGATAGTTAATATAGGTAAAGTTTTCTTTACATCTGGTCTCACTGGCAAATTTATGCAATGTGATGAAAAATGTATCTTTTGAAATTTGCACAAGAAAGGGGAGGTCAAAGCCAAAGAAAAGATGCAACATCTCTGATAACATATGTCAGAATATCAAAAACATTTGAATCTGTAAAGCTTTATCTTTTTTTTTCCCTTCTATTGACTTTTAAAAAATTTTTAATTCATTTTAAAATGTAAAAGTAGTTTACACTTGCATATGATTATTTTCCAATGAAATGGGAAAGGGGTAGAGTTATAAACAACAATGACAATAAAGTAGAGAGTAGATAAACACCTAAAACAGTGGACTATAAATCTACAAAGCAAAATCTAATGTTAAGAAACAAACCACTGCTATATAGCTTATATTTACAATGCTAACGTATATTTATCGTATCTGATATAAATAATAGTTCAAGGAATTGCAACAATAGTTGGAGTAACAATCTTAATCAGGTTAACAATATGGAGATATTTATCTAGAGAACCTTTTTTTTTTTTTCCCCCACACATGGTGGTTCTGTTGTTTATAAATCTAGGTAAGAATCATTTTTCTTTTTCACTTACAGCTGAAACAGAACCACCTTAGAAGGAAAATGAACTGGCTGATTTACAGTGCCCAGCAACAACAAACAGCAAGTTTGGATAAGAGATGAGTGACACTTTATTTAAGGAAAAAAGAGCAGAGGGATTATAAGAGGCTTCTTGAATTTGAATTTAACAAAAATATACAAATTAACTATTTACACTCTCACAGATTGGTAGTATTGTGAAATCCTTTCTATCAAGTGGAGTAAAAGGGAATCTATGCTTAGATATTTGTATAAATTCACAAGCAGCACTTGCAAATACATGCTAACGTATCTTTTATTGTTATGAGTGAATCAGAAACAAGATTATCATCACTGCACCTGGAAGAGACCTTGCCATTTCCATATATCTTATGAATGCTACAGAAAACTAAGTTCCCACTAAAGTTCCAAACAATTAGGACCCATGTGTGCATAAGAGAGAACAGGTGCAAAACCTCAAATCTCCATTCAATTCAATGGAACCAGGCTGATTTGTATCCATCAAGGGCAGGATTTATCACACACCCTCACCCACTCTGATCCCAGAGCTACGACATTTCTTAGAAAACTATGCAGAAGAAAAATTTTGATGAGCCAGAGCCTTGGGTTGATAATTTTTGGCCACTGGGTTTAAACATGTTGTGATCACTGCTCTGCTAGTGGGCTGGGATTAAAATCAATACAGAAAGAGGTCTTGAGTCATCTTTTAATAAACAATTCTTCATCTGAGGAAAGGAAGGAAGGAAAAATGTCTTTGACTACTTGACAGAAGCAAAATGGTATTTGTTTAAGGTTGCTCGGGGAATTGGAATGGCAGAAAATGACTTGTGAGAGATGGATTAATACAAAGTTAATGTTGACATAAGTACAAATGCATTATTCACCTGTCTCTGCTGTTTATCAGATGGATAGATCCATGCACATGCATTCAAGCACTCATAAAACCTTGACTAAAATAGGGAATACTCTGCTTTTTCTTAATTGCCCTGTAACTCTTCCTCCTTTGAGGTGGCTTTGATAATGCCATTTGAAGGAAACCTTTCCCGGCAGTGGCAGCGGGAGAACTCCATTTCCCTGGGCTTTTATCCTCAGGCTCATTCGGGAACATGTGTGTTTGTGCTCACTGCACTGGAGGTCTTCTCTGATGTGGACACCTGTCCAACATGAGCTGAATGGAAACCACTGACACCTTTCACAGTGCCTAACAAATATCAGATGTTAATACATTTTGGCTAATGATGAGTGGGATTATAATTAAAGCCAGTATCATAGGGGGGTTTAATCCTGTTCTTATATGTGCTGAGGAGTGAGAACTCTTCAATTTGAAAAGCTATCATCCAGCCCCTTCATGAGAACTAAATGCACTAAACCAATAACGTGAATAGTACATACCACTTCATGTATTTTGGGTGGCCTTATTTTAACAAAAGCTTATTCATGCTGTTACATTATGAGGATCCCTAAAACCTCATTAGCAGCAATGAAGCAGATCCAGTGGCAGTAATAAACCCTAGCTTAAATTAGAAACAGCTACAGTTTCTACATTCACATGAATATACACGATCTGTTCACTGATAACCCAAAATGATCAATTTATTAAAGTTTACATAACTTAAAGAGGAAAAATAATAATAATCAACCTCTACATCTAGAGCAATAAATCCTTTATTCATCTTACAGCTGAGCTGTTCCTCTGATCATTAAGGAAAAACTAATTAAAACAGGGCTTCATACACCTTTGCAGAAAATTGCATGCCAGGGTGAGAAGTAGAGCCAAAGTAGTCTCACATTTATTTGCAGTGTGTGGTCCCTGCTGTGAAAAAACACAACTTACAAGAGGCATTCACATTTTAAATATTTCCATCTTGAATGTTCACTGCAAAACATCATTGCTAAGTCTGTATTCAAAAGGCACAGCGTAGTAAAAATTCTCTTTAAACACAAAAGGAATGCTTTTTGTTTTACAGCTAAATATCCCTCTCCCTTTATTCCACTGAGAAAAACGTTACGTACTGCAAACACAAATCAAGTTTGCTTTCCTCTACAAAAAATTTCTATTTCAACATCAACAACTGCCATTAACTTCAAAGAAAACTGACAGTTCTTCAGTTATTAAGTTAAAAGACGGCCAACTTTCAGCTGGAGTCATTGCAAATTAATTCTGCCTTACAAGGCCACATTAGGTCATTTCCTGAGCTGATGGTAATAAATAGCCCTTTCCGTAATGTAAGAACAAATGAGTATAGCGAGGCTGTCTTGATGTGAAACCAGGAGGACCAGGCTAGGCTGGGCTTGACATAGGGCAGCCTGATCCAGCCACACTCAGACCCTCCTCCACTGCAACTCCACCTGCAACTTGAAGTACAAGGAACTTCGGCATATGGCCAAGCTGGAGTGCAGCAGCAGGTATGACAGTGCCTCTTTCACAGCCCCCTTTCCTTTCTCACTTTACATTTTGTCCAGTGGATTCTAACTCTGCACTTACCAGCTACTGGACAGAGCTGGCAGACTGGAACCAAAATAGGCTGAGATCAGCAGGTTTTGTCTTACAAGCTTGATCTCTGCCTTGTCCTTGGCTTTGAGGGGCATTTATTAATGCATCTATAGGAAGAAATAGAGTCAGCAGGAACACGCTGTGTAAACAAGCATCAAACTACCAACATTTTCACTTCTTGCTGAACAATTTGCCACAGTCAGGTGAAAACATTAGTTAAAGCCTAAAAACCCAGTATTTTCTCTTCCTACCAAACTATTCTAGTAGCTTCATTTCCTAGAATGAAATAACCTCCAGGTAAAACGTTTCCTCAAGTGGTGGGAAAAATCCTGCCCAAACCTTGCACAGGCTCAAGCTTGTGCAACCCTCTATGTATACAAAGATGGCAGTGAAGACACCACAACACCCAGGTACGAGACCACCCTCTAATGCTCTACACTGGTTAAGTGAATTTCAGTGAAGAAGGAACATAATGATTCTCATTATTATCATTATCACTGATTTAGCAGAGAAAAATTAAAAATAACCCAAAACTCAAGACTCCATGATCACAAAATGAGCTTAGGTTTAATTATAATGAAAATGGGCTTGATGTTCAGCTAGTGCACAGTCTCAGAAAATCAAAGCTACTTAAAAAAATAAGCATTGTTTACAATGGGTATAACATTTTTTACTTTGTACAAAAGGAAACCTGTGAGCCAGGAGTGCAACAGGGTATCTCCACAGATGAAGTAGCATGTCTTAGAGCACAAGAGTATTAGTTAGAAAACCTATACAGAGATACCGATGCAGCCCATTATATTAACTCTTTGAGGGAGTGATGAGAATGCAGATCAGTAAGAATAGCTGGTGGATTATCCTGCCTTTGCCCAAACCAGAAAAAAACATTAAAGCATACAGCACAATCTGACAGATAGAGGTCCCACAGGGACTCTGGGCTTCTCCAGCAGGATGGGGGAGTGCTGGGTTCAAGGTCTTCCATCCCTGATATCTAGCAGACTACAGCTTTAGTCTCTCGCACTGCCCCAACAATTATTCAATTTTTAATAGAAGGCGAGAAAGGTCTGGGTGAGAGAGAATGAGAGAGGCTTCTTTCAAGGCAGCCAATAATTTGATGGGAGGACAATCACCTGGCATGTAAGAAACCCTCCCTTAAGCCCCTGCTTCAAATCAGACTGACACGGGACTGAAGCTAGGCCACCAAAATGTAAATGAGTTCTTTAAGCTCTGAATTACTAACTGCTCTGAAGAAAGGAGATTGTTTCACTGTTAACATTCCTTTTGGAAGCTATAGGGGTTGTGTGTTTGGTTTTTTTAAATCAAAATTAATTTCTACAGCTTTTGGAGGGATTTGTTTTTTTGGTAAGGTCAAAAAAACTTTCACCACCATGTTAATCTACCATTCAAAGTGGCAAAGCAAAGTGAGGTTAGGTGGTCCAGAGAGATCCATGATAAATGGTCTTACGCAGAAATAAGAGAGATGTAAAACAAGTTTTGGAAATCCAGGAGGAAGAAAGTAGACACTTTGAAAACAGATAAACAGTCTACATAAATTGAAGATTCATTGATTCTGCATTCAGAAAATTGCACTTGTAAGGACTTCAGCAGTTAATTGAAGTATTAGAATGTTTAGGGTCTTGATAAATAGAGCTTCTTCATGAAAAATAAATTCACCTAACATATTTCAACAAAGAACATAACAACTAGTCAGGTAATAGTGTAGATTAATATATACAATCCAGATAATTTGTTCACACAACATATTGTAAAACAAATCAAGCAGACTGCGTATCTTCTGTTACGTCGAAGTCAGAAATAATTGCTAATACAATGACATATGCTATTTATCATAATACTGATATCTTTCATCTCTGACAGTAAACAATTGTTGTCCTTTGCAAGCATTTAGTAATTTCCATTGCTTTGGGACCTTAATATTCTGGTTGTCATATAAAATGCATTTATGGCTACTACAGAAATCCTTTGCAATCACAGTCAAATTTTCTGAAAATGAAAAGAAAACTGGCAATACAACCGAGTGAACCTTGAAGTCCCACAAGAGCTGTACAGTGCAGACAATTAGTTTCTGCTTACTGGTAATGTTTTGCAGACAAACACAAGGGAATTAAAAAAACAAAAAAAATGCCCTCATAAACAAGGACAATAAGAACCCTTAAAGGGGCAAACTGCAAAGCATAGGAAAAAAGTAAAAAAAAAAGAAAAATAAAAGAAAAAAATTCAGATCATCAAAGCTTCCTGTGTTTCACCTCTCTAAGGTCTCACCCTTTACTTCTACCTATTGGTACATATCCTCCACTGACATTTTGAAAACAACACAAAACAAAGCAGGTTTATTTGGAATAGCACATTTCATTATTTATTTACTTATAAACCACAAACTGCTATGCAACACGTTTGCTGGGACTGAAAAAAAAAAACCCAACAACTTTTTACTGAAGTCTGAGTCATTTCCTATTTTATTCCATTACCGAATAATAACACAGTAAACAAATATACACTCATTAAAGTTTCTTAGCAAACTAAAGCTTTTGAGTCATTGTTCTGGCAAAATTTACTTCTCTGAAAGCTCTTAGAAGTGCTTCGTGAGCACTCTTATAGAGGTAATGAACACAGCACACGAAGATAAATAACTTATCGTCTGTGTTTCAACACACTGAAAATCCTACCATGGACTGCAGAAGAGTTGTACATTCATTAGGCCATGCTCATTTTACAGTCCTGCTTTGGCAGCTCTCAGGCTGGCAATCACTAACCTCATCACCAGCCGAGCCCAGATTGATACTACATGGGTCTCATCAGAAAAAAACCCCACTAATTAGCATGCAGATCTGGAAGGTAAAGTCTTGGGTCCGCAGCAGGCACAGAGACAGTGGGGAATAATGCTGCAAACAGCACAGCACACATAACATGGGCAGTAACGACCGTAAAATCACAGTAAATGATTCAAAGGTACTTCCTGACTTCCTTGATTAAGCTTAACACAAGCCAGGGTTCAAGCCATTCATCCCAAGAAACACGGGAGCAAGACCACCTCTGAGGGGCCTGTATCTCATTCAGTTTCAAATGCCTAAACTAAACTCTAGAAAGTTCAGAGATCGAGGGGAAGAATAGAGGTTGAAAAAAATTGGTAGGAAGGGGAAAGGAAGCAGGAAGCCATTTTCAGGTGCTGTTCAAGACTACACATGGACAAAGCAAAGAAATTCTTAAGGAATTTGGACTCTCCTAAAACTTAAAAGAGAAGGCATGTGCATGCAGCACTTTTTCTTTCTATCTGTGCTTCCTTCACTGAGTCAGTACCCAGAAAACACTGGTTGCATTTAAGCAAGGTTTTTGCCATTTGCAATGGTCACAATTTATGGTGCTCCCAGAGAGCTGCAGGTGCTGAGTCCAAACTGGACTGGTTGAGATAATCACCAACATGTGTTCCTGATCAGGATATTCAAATCCAAATATGGAAAAATTTCACAATCCTGTCCCAAGACAGGCAGTGATCAGGAAGCCGAAGGCTGGAAAGGATACTGGGAAAATCAGGAAGTAACAGATGTCAACCTGTGGCACAGACTATTAAAATCCTGATTTTAAAATTAGAGAACAAATCCTCTTGTCCTAAATACCAATATAAACCTTCAGGCAAGGATAGGAAGATAGTGCCCCTATATCCATGCAAATCGACAGACAAACATGAGACGCGAGAGGGCCAAACACGGTCCAGCCCAGGCAGATAAGTCAGCACCCCTAGCCCAGAAGGACACGCTACAGCATTACACTGCTAAAAATAGCTGGAGTTGCACCTAAAAACCTGTCAGAAGCAGAGCTGGGAAACCAGGTTGTTCCAGCAGCATCCTCCATACGCCTGCATCTGCACCTTTCTCTGGCAGCATGCTTGCAGAAGAGCTGACAAGGACATCTCCAATTTGGAGCAGATGTATTAAGAAAAAAAAAAAAAAAAAAAGGAAAACAAAACACAGGTCAGACAGTTGGGTACAATCCTGTTTTTCTATATGGTACCTGTGAAGGATTTTGAAGCTGCAATATGTTGTCATAAAGCAGAGCTGCTGTCCTAACAGGCAGCCCCACTGGAGGCATGTCTCCTTCTATGAAGTGGCACAGGAAAGGAGGTGCAATGGACCCAGCTCCTGCAGGGCACTGCAGCCCCCGAGGAAGCAAGAAGCCATGGCAACACATGCCCACGATGGGCTCCATCAGCACCACCTGAAGAGGACTAGCACTCGCTGGCCCTTCCACAACACTCTTTGTCCTATACCACCCAACGTGTTCTGTACAAAGAGGAACCAAGAGCCTCCCTCTGAGTGAGATACTACGTATAAATAAGGTACTAAGGCAGATAGTGATCTTCTTATGACTCTTGATTTATTTTAGGTTTCTTGCTGCAGGGTTAAAACATTTAATAGGCTGAAAATGCACACAAGCACTGTCATGTATGGTGAAACCGGAGGCTCTGAGGAGGTTTGGAAGCTCTCACATTTTTTCCATTAAGTACATCAGACTGGTTATTTCTCAAATCAGCCAGAAATTTAATAGAGGGCACCCCTTCTCATCTCCCTCAACTCTTCAGAAAACATTTATTTTCCAAATGATAATCAAAATTTGTTCAGCGGGTATTTTAACATCTGGAACTCAAGGAGGCTGGGGAGGAAGGAACAAGCTGAGAGAGATAAGGAGGTAGAGCAGAAACAACTGGAGTTGAGAGGGAGGAGGAGGTTCAGACTAGTTTTGCACATTTAAAAATATTTTACATTCTGAGATAGGACAGTGAAGCTTCAGAAGACACAGATGTCTGTAGCAATACTCTCCACCACGGTAATCTATACCTTTGATACAAAATGACAGGGGAAGAACATGTAGTAGCCAAGCATTATAAAACAAGCAAATATGTGATTACTTTTTTTCTGTCTAATTATTTTTTAAAATCCTGAGAACTCAGGAATTGCCAACCTTCTTCTCTCAGGAGTGGCTCCAGAGATTTCTGGGCTCTGTTTTGAAGGCCTGCTTTTTACTTTATCATCTTTTCCACTTCTTCAGCCTCCTGTCTCCCCATTTAATTATAGAGGTGTCAAAGAGGTTGATTAGAGCACAGTTTTTTAGGAGCCAGGGGACTGCCAGGATAGCAAATCTAAGGAGAGACAGCCCAGATGAGAATCTCTTATAAATAGCTACAATTTACAAAAGAATTTTATTCTACTTAAGAAAGGAGGCCAGAGGAAAAAGACATCTTACCTCTGCTTACTTCTCTGCCGCTGGCCGGCTCTGGCACTGCAGAGGACACCTAACTACACTTCATGATCATGAAGTATCTTCTGGACACTTCATGTATCCTTTGAATACCTAGATATGCCCACCTTCACAAAACTCCTCAAATCATTAAAACAGCAAGCTTCTAGTAAATGTATATTAAATCTCTCTGCTTGCCTGAGTTTATAAGCCTGCAACACTAGTCAACACGACTTAGCAGCTTAGCTCAAGCTGTACTGCACCATGCTTTGAACTCAGTGGGTCTTCAGCACTTGATGGGACACGCTGGCAAGCACTACACATTTTTTCTTCTCCATGCTTTCAAATAACTGTTGTTCTAGACAGTAGCAATATTCTAAGGATACATTCCGAATAAGTTTTGTTCCAGAAGACCAGTGTGCCACAAGGGCTCACATAACTAAAAAACAGTGTCTGAACCGTAATGAACTGATAACGATACAGGCAAGAGACAATTTGCTATTTCCTTTTAGACTTACAAAGCAATCTATTTGCTCTATTAAGCTCTTTTTCCGGTAACGGCAACATAAATTAAGGCAATTAGTAGCCTTGATTCTCACTTACTCAGTCTGTAATTATTCGCATAGCCTAATCTACTCTCACTTCCTTCCTTTGGATTTTCCAAGAGATGCAAAATAGCCTGAGTATAAACAGGTACAGAGCTCACTGAGCAACCTCCGTGCATCTACATTTGCACTTCAGTGTGAATCAGGAAGGTGTCTTTGATGCAAATTTCCTAATTATTCCCACTTGCCATGTGCCATTTCATATCACAGAGTGGTTGTGGAGCACAGGAACTCAGGTCTCTTCACATTAAATTTACCCAGAAGTTCATGTCAGGACTACGTTTGATGTATTTCCACCACTACTGAGCATGCAGTCTTATAGGACCCAATGAGAACCAGCGTGAAATAAAACTCTGCTAAAATGCACAATGTGCATGTCAGCTTTGCAGCACTATTTCTCTCCTCCTGCTCCCATTGGTCCATACTACTTCTTACTGTAGACACAACCTGAATGCTGGGCTTGGGCAAAGCCTTTCCGTTCTCAGCTCAGCAAAAATTGCCCAGCTGAAAGAACAGTCACATTTTTCTCTCTGCTAATGAATTTAATTGCATTATACCACTGTAAAGATGAAGCGAGTGAATGAGGAGTTCAGGATGAGAAATCATTTTTATGTTCTTGCCTCACTCCAGCATCATTCTTAGCAGCAATGTCCAAGAAGGTAACAAACAACACCTTCCAGTACTCACTGAGTCTAGTTAAGACTACCTAGTTAGAAATAAAGGTTCACTGCTCACTACTGCTCCCAGGTCTGGACAGAAATGTAGAATGATTTTTTGGTGCATCTGTACAAGAAAACACCAGCATTAAGAAAACACCACAGTGATCTGGTTGCTTAAAATTCCTTCATGATTTCTGTGGGCATACTGGTGCTACTTCCAGAGAAAACTTACTTAAGTATTTTCACTCTTCTGGTACTGTGAAATTGGATTGGTTAATATTTTCCTTTTATTAAAGCAAACAAACAAGCAAACTAAACCACCCACAACAAAACAAAAAACAAAAAACAAACAAACAAACAAAAAAAAAAAACCAAAACCCACCCAAAAAACAAAAAGTAAACAAAAGCAAAAAAAAAAAAGACAAAAAACCCCCCAAATCTGGTTTTATTAATAAGGATATAATAGTTTTCACAATGAACATGTCCAGAAAGTACAAAAAAGATTAATAAACCCAGATTTTTGTAGGTCTCACTTTGAAACAGGGCTTTTATCAATCTGGTCCTAATGCCCATTAATGAAGATCTTCTTTCATGGTCATGACAAATGTGTGTTCTTCCTGTGTAAGGGTCCATTGATTAGTTGTCTCAAACATCACCCCAACTGGGGAAAAATATTTCTTGTAAAGAGACTGAGGAGGAGTTGCTTATTTCAACACTGCTGTCGACAAAGAGACATCTTTGGCACCACCAGCTGATGACCATGGAAAATACTCTGAAAGGAGGAATGGCAAATGTCGCGAAAGGAAAAAACTTGCGACACCTGACTACCCCCCACCCCAATTCCTAAAACTGCACATGAACCTGGGCCCAGGGTCCTCTCTTTAGACCACCGAAAGACCTCCCAGTGATGGTACTGGGCATGTGCAGCAGCCACAGGAGTGACGTAACATGGGGGCAAGGCAATGCAAAGCAGTTCCAAGACATAATTGACTATCTCCTGAAAGAGGAGGAACATGGACAATTAATGATGGATACATGGACTGAGAGGTGGAAGCTCCTCCCACTGAGAGAACCTGCCCCATGGGATGCCATTAGCATGTGTGGGTGGTATGCTAATCTCTCTCTCTTCTTTCCACCTTTGCTTTCTTCTCTTCACTTTTGCGAAGTTGTAAGAGCACTAATGAAGTGCCTTTGGCTGCCAAGTGACATCTGACCTCGTTTGTGTCTTAATTTCACCCTGGAGGAGTCCCTGGTCTTACTGGGGACCGGATGGAACCATAACAGCCTAGAGTAATGAAAAACTTGTTTGCTGGACATAAAGTAGACTTAATATGTCCTGAACTGGTCTGCATTTGAATTTAAAGGTCAGATTAAATAGATAAGATAAATAACACATCTCTACCTAACCTTTTATAAAGATAGTAAGCAAATACCTGTAAAGTTTGCCTACATATTTGCTGTCTACAAGATGCAAGCATCATCCTGTTCCCCTGGAAAAATCCACTTTTTGACACAGCTTTTTCTTGTCAAAGACTGTACAAGGACAACATAAAACAGAGACTACCGAATAAAATTAAATACTTCGAAGAAACCTTAACCTATGAAGTCATCCTTCTGTCTGTATAAGAAGTGGCTTGTTTAAAGATAGCTGGAGCATATCTTGTCTAATTTGCCAGTTCCATGCCATAATTACATTAATGTTGTGTGTTTCCTAGCAGCTTTATAGTAAAGGATTTATACCTATTCAAACATTCTCTTTTGCTTTTGATCTGTTGTGGGTTCTCTCCACCACCTCCTCCATATCTCTATTTATCTTCACAGAATGGAATGAAAGATTTTCAAAACTGTATCCAAGAAAGTATTTGCATTGCAGTAGATTACAGGGGGAAAAAAAAAAAAAATCCAACAAAAAACAAACCCAAACCAACCAGCCAAAAACCCCCCAAAACATCAAAAAACAAGTAAAGCACTGTTTCAGGGGAGAAAACAAACAAACAAACAAACCAACCAACCCAACAAGAAAACAAACAAAACAACAAACAAACAAACAAAAAACACACCAAAACACACACACACAAAACAAACAAAAAAACCTAAAACCACAAAAAACCAACCACCACCAAACAAACAAACCACAAAAACACAAAAAAACCCCAAAAAACAAACACCACCACCAAAACCCAAAAAATACCAACCCAGCTCACTCACTCTCTGGAAAGGCTGAAGAATAAAACAGGTGCACTGGAAAAAAATCCATCTGCTGGCTTTGGACAATGGAATGGAACATCTACTTTGTCTTACTACAATTTCAAGCTGCTTACAAACTTCAATGTGGAAGAAAAAAAAAAAAAAAGAACAAAATCCAGATTTTACTTGTATATTCTTTAGGCAATTCCCTTGTTAAGCAGAGCAGTAGAAGCTTTCTCTTGATTCTCTTCCCTTTCCTCTCTTTTGAAAGGACTGTTGTGATCTTGAAAACATAATCTGGGAAGAAACATCTGGTCTTCACTTTTTAATTACATTTCAATCATCTCAAAGGCCTTCCTGGAGGTAGACGTACCTACAAGGGCTGACTGTCAAAACTACAGGAGTTATGGGGCTGCTGTATAAACGGATCAACTGTAATGGTGGATTTGGGACCAGTCTAAATAAATAAGATCATGCCACATAAAACTTCCTCTTCAGAAGCAGAGACCGCATTCAACCAGACTGTGAGTTTCTGACACTGATAGCAGTACGGCCTGGGGCTGGGCATGGAAACCGCCAGGGGGAAGACAAGACCAGAGACAGAAGGAACATCCAAACTGGGCGGTGGAAGGATCCCAGCCACCTGCCTCTGGCCACTGCCCAAACCCTTTGACATAGGGAGCAAGGGTAGTCCCTTTTAATCAGCAAAAGCAGTGCCCTCCCTGACCATTTGTGTTTATCTCCAAATGAAGACAGAAGGGAGAACAGTGCAGTGGTGGTGGCAGTGGGACCGGGTGCCAGGCAGTCATGCAGGTGCGCTGCAGCAGCTTGCCCTGCATCTGATACTTGCTTCCTAAGCCTTCCCCATCCCATGTGCTGACACTCTGGAGACCACACAGGGGGAGCAGGAGAACTGGCAAGTACAAGGTGTTATCCTGGACACTAAAATGCCCTGCTACAGGTCTGAAGCATGCAGTAATGTAGATATGAGAGGATAAGGAATTCACAATCTGTTTGGGCTGCAATCCAGCAAAAAGCACTTAAGCAGGTGTATTAACAGCAGAGACACCATCTCCATCACACACAGGAAGCTGACACCCAGCTTCCCAACAGCAGGATCCACACCATGCCGAGGAAGCAGGGGGATCACTTTGAGAACAGTCCTGTTTATTTTGCCTTATATCAATTTCCAAATTTCATGGCACCCTGGCTGCAGTATCCCCTAGAGTGCAATGGAAACAGCACTGAGTAACAACCAGAGAGAAGTACTTACCTCATTCTCTTCACTGGTATTTATGCTACAGTAACTGAAGCAAAGAACAGCACTACTCTGTGCTATGTTTTGTGCAGACAGAAAGTAAGAAAGTGTCCAATAGGAAAAAGTATCAAACCGAAAAAAGCTAGAGGGCGTAACAAGAATGGTGAGAAGATACTGTGACCAGTGTCACACAGCAGACCGGCAACAGAGCGTGGAAGAGCATCCATGCTTTCCCAAATTCAAGTCCAGTGGGCTATATTGCCTCCTAGCTTTGGGGTTTGGTACTATTCACTGTGTCATCCATGCTCTCACAGTCCAGAGAAGGACCAAAATCTGAAGTAGCAAGTACATATTGTTTCTATAATCAGCACTATATGCTGTGCTTCAGAGTATTTTTGAGGCAACATATCCTATGCCAGAGACCTGAGTCCTGGCAAGCATTTTACCATTTTCAATTATTCAACTATTTATGGTTAAATAGTCCCCTTTCTTTCTAAAGCTCTTTGCATATATATATACACATACATATATATATGTATTTAGATATTAAATCTAAATCTGTATTGACAAGTCAAAGTAGTTTTCCTCTGTTCTTCCCTTTACCTTTATATGAACCTAATGAGGTTCTGCAAGGATGTTATGTGTCAAAGTACTATCAGTAACAGAGGTAAATAAATGTTTCATCAGCACCCCTTTTAAAGACCTTTGCTCACAGTGTCTCTTGATGGTAAGGTCAACCCGATATAAACTAGTTCACAGCAGGCATCTCCCAGCTTTCCAAGACATAGAATTTAGGCTCTGCAGATGATAAATCACCTTGTGCTAAAAACAGTGCCTTCTGACTCATAGTTAAACCTCAAAGATCTGTCTCTAAATTAACAAAATTCACAAATGATCTTTGTTCATTACTGTTTCTAAACTTCACAGTGGTGAATATAGAATATCCTCTAGATTAAGACAATCATGACAGACTAGAAAAACGCATACAGGTAACAAAGTGACAACAGGAATTATTTTTAAATGTTCATTATCCTTCCTTACTACAGATAATTAACAAGATGGAAACAGTCGATACAGTTCTAAGTTGCCCAAGGCATGATAAACAAAAAAGTTGTTACATGTCCCACTTTGATTAGTAAACTCAAACAAACCCCAGTAAACTCAGTTTGTTTGGTGTTCTCAGGTGATAAGGAACGGGTATGACTTTTCTTGTACAGAATAGAAGTCTGCTAACCCTGAAGTTGACTCAGATACATTCAGGGGATGGAGCTTTCCCAGCTTTTACATCTCATGTTGGCTGTGATTAGTTTATACAGCCTCTCAAATACACAAGACCCATTAAGTCCTGAGCGAGCTCAACAGTCCGTTCTAAAAGTCATTTTCTAAAAAGGAGCAGCTCTCTCATCAAATAGCACCCCTGCAATCTGATCGTGCCAATATTCATAGTTGTTTGCTTGACCTGTAGTGGCAAAATACTTCATGAACCTACTGCTGCTCATCCAGTAGACTCACATTTGGCAGTGATGGACACTGCTGGCAGGCAGTGCTGTTGGCCTAGCCTAGCCATAAAAGAAGGCCAGTTGGGGCATGTATGTGGTTTCTTCACTACACTGATTAATTTCAGCAGCTTAGATATGTGATATTTATGTATTAGAGGCAAGAATGGGAAACATTTACTTACATTTTAAAAGTGCCAAGCCTTAAATATGGAATGAGAAAACACAGGAATCTAAGCTTAGAGGGCAACTTGCTTTTGAAACCACTGTAGCCAGAGAAAGGCATGTGTTTGGACAAGATTTATTCTTACTTACTTGGGGACTGATCAAGAGTACAGCTCTGTTACAGTGCTTCCAGAAAGCTCACAAAGCAGCAATCCAGAAGCCAAATTGCTTCATTCATTTTGTACCAGCACTAGTGTGGCCAGCAGGGCTAGGGGAGCGATTGTCCCCCTGTACTTGGCACAGGTGAAGCTGCAGCTTGAATACTGGGTTCAGTGTTGGCCCCTCACTACAAGACAACCACTGAGGTGCCTGAGTGACTTGAGTGAGTCCTTGTGACTTGAAGATCTTAAAGGACTTTTCCAATCTAAAACTTTATTTGATTCTGTGATTCCCTCTCCTGCTCCCCCTTCAGAAACACTGCCGCACACAAGTGACATGCTTGATGCAAGGATGTCAAGGAAGTTAAGTTTGACCCCAAAGGTAAGATCATACAGATATTATCTATCTTAGTAACCACTCAGAGAGACACCCACAAAATATCACATAAAAGATCTGGGGCTGAGGTCTCCCGAGACATCTTGGAAGAAACTCCTCAGAAATAAAGGGTCCTCTATACCCGAGAGTAAAGAACTGGTAAGAAAGGTAAAGAGACAATCCTGAATATTCTGAGCATTTCAGAAGAGCAGAGGATTTGAAGCAGGGTATGTATTACACCACAGGAAGTTTGGTTGCCCTTTGGATTTCCATGAAGGAAAATACTTTGAATAGAAATATAAATGATCATAAACATGCACAAAGCATACAACTGAGAGTGAGATACAAAGAAGCTAGCAATGCTGCAGTTAGGGCAGTTGCATATGCCTGTTTGCTACCATAACATAAAAACATACTTACACCACTTACGACCTGCTCCAGGAAGCCTAAACCCTGCAAGCTTTTCCTTCTAATCTGAATGTAGCCTAGACAGGTACAGTACTTGGGAAGAATGGCACTGAAGGCTAGTTATCTGCTAGTTGGGTGACTTTTGGAGGGGATGTTTGGTTACAGGACCTCAGAGCTACTGAGCTTCCATGCCATGACATGATCCAGATACCAGCAGCGCATTTCCACACTGGGCCTCCAATCCCTCTTCCAGCAATCAACAGTGCTCCAAATGGAAACACAGTTACAGGAATTTCTTTCATTACTCTTCTGCAGATACATTTCCACATTTCCTTCACAGCCCTTCAATCTTAAAAAAGGAGCTACCAATTCTAAAGGTCATTGGTATCTCTCCTTCCTTCTGTACTAGCCCATCTAGCACAAGACAAGTTACCAATACATTTATATTTCATTCCAAAAGAGTCTCTGGTTTCTAAAAAGAAAGGAAAAATGAAAGAGATGGGATTCTCCCCTAAAGTCTCAGTGCATATCTGTTTTCTCTGGATGACTATTTTCCTGCATTTCAGCAAATGGGCTGGCTGCATGACTCCCCCCCTCCTCAGCACCTGGGAAGCACATTGTCAACTCTGGAAGTGTTTATTCTCTGTAGATTAAACAGCATTTGCTGGATGACGATCACAGAAAGTTGTAAAAACAGATGGACAATGATCTGTCCCAACTTCCAGAGCTCACCATGAGAAGGCTACTTACATAAAAACATTTTGCTGAAGGATCAAAGGATTTTCTCCCCCCCCCCCCGCCTTCAGTTACATGAGGTCTGTTATATAAACATGGGAACACATTATCTTAGATAATGCCAGAACACTGACTTTTGAAACTAATATTCCAAGTTATGCTATTAGAATTAAAAGATTGGTTTAAAATAAACCACACAAAACCAAAACAATCCTGGGCATGACCATTTTCCCATTTTACCTGCATCTCAAAGTATTTCCCCCCACCCCCCCAGATATCCTATCACTCCTTCATTTCAGTGGATGCAGAAAAACTACTCTCACTACAGCTTCAGATCAAACCGATTTAGAAGTTGGTATCAGTGTGCTCTCTTATGCATCAACATAATGAAATAACACACTATTTAAAAAGCGTACAGGTTTTCATCTAGGAATATGGAATAAAGTGCATTTTCCTAGGTGGTGAGCTTGACCCTGAGCTGTGCCTCTGACAAAGTCTCAAGGTCAAACTAAATGACAAGACAAACATGAATTCCTAGTGTAACACCACTCCAAGAGGCTAATGCAATGAACAGAAATACAGGATAGGCAAGTACAATGCTATCTCTGCCTTTAGCACTGAGAGGTCCAAGTTCTCACTTCTACACTTTGGGCTTGGAAAAACCAGAGCAGTTGCAGGGGAAAAAGCAAGAGGACTGATGAAAGGATCAAAGCATTTGCTTCACAGTGTGAGATGCAAGATGATCATTTTAACTCATCAAAGAGATGGTTTAGAGGTGACTTGATCTCAGCCTATGAGTACCCATATGAGAAACAGAAATTTAATAGAGGGCTTTCCAATCTAGGAAAAAAATGATTGAGATGAAACAGCTAGAATCTGAAGTTTGTTCATGTTATAAAAATATTCACTCACTCTCTGCCACAGACTCTGATTCTGTACCATGTGGTCCTTCTTCACATACCTGATCTTTAAAAGTAATCAGAAGACTAACCAGAGGAAAAAACAGAATAAAATGGGAGAAAGAATTCAAGAACTATGTGAACAGAAAAAACACCAGTGATCTGAGCTGTATGCAAATACCATTTTCCAAGCTCTGACCAACCTTCCATCACACATTCATGGGTTTTTTTGCCTGCTATGTTTCTATCAACATCATCCTCTGTCAACAAACATTTGTCGTTATACTTGTCACTATGCAATCAGGAACTAAAGGTGAATAGTATCTGTACTTTGTATAGCAGGAAAGTGGAGCTAATCCCTAGCCTGGAAAGCAGCAGTTTTCAAGCAGGGGACAGAGGATTGCCACTTTAGTGGCCCTTGAGAAGGTTATCAAGGGGACAAGACAGCTAGCATTTCTGTTCCTACACAACACATGTCCCATGCTTTCAGGAATTTTGGGGTACTATTTTGCAGTAGGCATGGTGCATTCATCTTTGCATACGCATTTAGGCAGCGTTTGGGAAATTTACTCCATGGAAATGTCATAGTGCTACTGTCCAGAAGCAGGTGGCATGAGAAACACTTTCCTTTTTTGCTAAAAAGGAATTTTATATAGGGTATTAAAAGGTCTGAGCAACACTGGAAATTTGCATGCTTAAATTTCAGTATGAAGTTCTTTCATTTTGAAGCCTAACTGCTCTTAATTTTTTTCTGTTGCACTAGTTAAGAATTGGACTTTTACGGACAGTTTAAAACTAAAACATAAGGAGACTCCCAGAAGAGGTTTTAATATAGACAGGGCAGATGCAAGTTGGGAAAGGAAAAAACCTCATGCTAAAACCACCTTATTGCCTGATGGGCAAAGCAACAGCATGATCATTTGGAGCTGCGTGATTTCTTGGTCACATCCTCAAAATAGAATCATAGAATTGTCAGGGTTGGAAGGGACCTTAATGTCATCTAGTTCCAACCCCCCTGACCATGGTGGGGACACCTCCCACTAGATGAGGTTGCTCAGAGCCCCATCCAGCCTGGTCTTAAAAATCACCAAGGATGGGGCTTCCACCACCTCTCTGGGCAACCTGTTCCAGTGTCTCACCACCACCATGGTGAAGAAATTCTTCCTAAAATCATAATGCCCTATCCAGAAACATATAAGGAAGCAAGCAATATGCCAGAATTTATCACAGGAGAATACTGAATACTTCAGTAGTAAAAGCCACTAGCACATAGTTGCATGCTATATACATATTTACTCCACAAGCACCAGCACCACGCAAGCTCTTCTAGACAAGAATTCCACCTAAGAGTTATGGTTCTAGGATACCTATAAAGAAAAGTATTGGCCACAGCAGTATGTGAAATCCCTGAGCTGACAAGGTGTGCTATAATGCAGAACGGAAGAACAACCCACAGTTGAATTACCTAAAAAGCTCTTTGTTATCAGCAGAGTCAGATTCAGAGCCCTTGGAAGAAGGCTAATCAAGAGCTTTCTGCTAGGAAAAGTTAGGAACGAACTACAGAGGTAAAATAAGGGAGGACAGAGGGACAGAAAAGTTCAGGCCTCCACCCGCATGATCCTTGTAGGGCACCAGGGTATGGGGAGCCCAGAGGTTGTTCCATACCTACTCTGAACCCACAAGCAAGCAGCCTGCCCCAGACTAAGTGAAGCAGGGATGGTGTCCGTCTCCTCTTTCCCTGTCTGTACTGTCACACTGGGAAAATTCAGTCACTCCCTCTGAATGAATAAAATAACAGCTTGGCATTCAAACACAGAGAGGAATAAGAATAAAGTCCTCTCTTGGAAGGTCCCTCAGCTTCTACCTCATACCATGAACTGCACCTTGGTGACACAGTCATGCCCTTGAGAAAATAATTAGATGAGCATCCTCAAGGAGGAGGAGAGAGATCAGCTGCCTTTTACAATGGTGACATTTATAGATCTCTAGATCTTCACTCCTCATGGTCCTCACCCTGCCAACCCTAGTGTGGATGCCCACTCTGTGGCACGAGACCAGGGCTATCAACTTTCTGACTGACACACGTATGTGTACACACAAGAAATAATGCATGAGGGAAACAAGGGCATTTGTATCATTACTGATGAACAGAAGGAAATTCCTAATCATTTAACCTACAGAAACTGGGGAGAAATTAAACCTGTGTTCCACCTTTCTCACAAAGTAATCAAACCAAGTTAATTAGTCATCTTTTCCTCCCAATCAGTCTCTGTCCTTCCCTTAGAGTAACACACAAGGCATTCTACTTTAATACAAATACCAAATGGGGTTCTTGCCCCTAACAATCAGTGCTCTTCTTGCTCTCTGCTGCAAAAAACAAGAGATGTTTGGCTCAAACTCCTCTTCTTTCCAATTTATGAAAAAACACTACAATGTTTACTAGCAATTATAAGCAAGATTAATGATTTGCCAAGAGACCCACTTGTACTTTCAACTGCGTATACGAAAGCTGCTCTTTCTTTATAGAAAACAAATAGTGTTTTGAGAGAAAATACGAAGCAGTTACCCGTTTGGAAATTTTCCCCAGAAAATTACATGCTGAATATTTTAAGCCAGCACTATGGTAAACCCTACTTTGCACAGTGTCTGCTTGTATCAGATACCCTAGGCAGAAACTCCTCAAACCTTAACACTGCAATGTTTTAGAGAGGGAAATATTCACCCGAAAGTAGCAAGCACGATGCAGATCCACCATGTAGCCAGTTAAGCTGCCTTAATGCTTATGAACATTTTACTCAAAGTACCGTTATTCCAGAAATATTGGATAAATTAATTGTAAAATCATGTGGAGATTATTAATTAAGTATCCTGTCCCTTTCACCGAAAATATTCTTTTGGGAAAGGTACAAATTTTATAGGAAATAAGAGGAGTGAGACCGCTTGCTATTGCAATGAGGCAAAATATATAAATTCTTTTCTCCAAGCCCCTAGAAAGAATGAGTATGCTTTCTAGTTGTCAAGGTGTTTGCTGTGAGGCTTCCTGAATGGCTTATCTCTGTTGAAATCTTCATGATTATGCAGCTTAAATGCACACAGCTGCTATATTTTCTCAATGTGTCTGTCTTGCTTCTTGGGTTTTTAACTAATTACAGAAAAAAAAAAGAAAGAAAAGAGCAATACTGAGAAAAATTAAATAGGAAGTGTGGTTCAGAGAACATTTGTATTAAATAGAATTATACAAATTAATAATGTTTACTTCTATCAACTACAGCTCTAGCCTCCCATATATACATACATATACAAAGAATGGGTATTTTCACTCTACACAGTATCTTGCAAAGAACTCAAAGCTTTCAAATCCCACTAAAATGGGTGAGAATTACTGGCAATTAATCATATCCTGGAATAATTCCAGGACTTGGAAGAATAACCACTATGACAAAATATACACAGTGACTAACATAAAAATATGAGTGATTTGCCAATAAAACCAAATAGCTTAGCAAGGGATCATGCTTCTGCCAACAGTTTGCGTGTATGTGTGTGAAATCTCTAAGGGGAAATCATGCCAGGAAGTCACTGTAGGTATTCTCCTTGTGACTACTTATTTCCACAATAAATCTATAAATAATTTCAGTCTGGTATTGATTCAGATTATCAGCGAAATGGTCTACATGTCAAACACCTGCATTTGCTTTCCAATACACACAGTCATGCCATTTGAAGACAAAGAGGTTCAAATCGTATGCTTGTAAACGTTCCTACCACACACCTGAGAAAAAACTTCAGAGAATTGTGATTTGTGCCATTTTACTTTACACTGGGCATGTCTGAGGTAAATGGGATTTCCTCACTCTCTTTCTAAAATACCTCTTTCCTGTTACCCCAGAAAGTTAAACCAAATACAGTCTAATACATTTTATCTCACCCAAGGTATGGAGAACCCCAGTTAGTCTAAACACACAGGCAAGGCTGCGACTAGCTATTGCTTACATGTAATGACCTACAAGTCACCAACCAAAACTGCAACTCAAGCTAATACAATTTATTGGAAACTGCATAGCCAGTGTACTGCCCAATCACACTGCATACGACGCTGTGCTCCAAGGTCAGCCTCAGAGCCTCTCATTAGCAAGGGGGCTGTGTTTATGGCGCAATTTTGTAGGCTTTTCCCCTGGAACTCATTCTGTCCATGCTCCAAGTGAAGAGAAAATCAGAGATTTGCAGTTAAGAGAGTTGAGTTGGAGAAAGAAAAGCTCGCAGAGCAGTTCATATACTTCATTTTAAGCACACAGTTAAGCTCAGCTTCTCCTGAACAAAAATATGATCAATTACAATACTACAATTGCAGCATAATTTAAAATATTTTGCTGAACCAGAGCTGGGGTTTCAATTTTTCATAGAGCCTGTTAAAAAAAAATGGAAGTCTTTTCTTGTTAATCCTCTTCAGACATGTCCTGTAAATGACTCATAATTCATTTCCTACTAACAATAAATCATTTAAGCAGAAGATGATACTGAAGACAGCACATGTAAAATAATGCAAATGGTCAAAAAAAAATTAATACACAACTATAGTTGGGAAAAAAGCTGAGAAAAGCTGACAAAGTATATAAACACAGAATGATATTCAATATTCAATCACAATGCTATTTCCAAAACACTCTTTACGTCTTCTCTTTTTCCCTTCACCATTTGACCTGTATGTCAAGTAGAGGAGCACACAGTGAGGAAGTCATTGCTGAAATGAGTATTTACATAGCATTAACTTGTATTTTTCTTTTTTTTTTTTCTTTTTTTTTTCCTCCAAAGATTAAATAATTAGCCTTAAAATCTGACACTTCAAAATGACAGGAAAAATACTGATGGTTCAAAATGTCTGACTAGTCTAAAACAACTCATCATTATCTTTATGACCTTTGGAGTGGAGTTTGTAGAAGCCACAGGTAGTTTATAGGTGGTTCTAAAGTAAGACTTTTGGAAAACTCTGCATTATATGAAATAAACAACTCAATAAATGAAAGCAAGCCATCTGTTTAAATAAATACCTACTTTCATCATCAAATAAATTCTCTTGACTGAACATCAATCTTCCTTTCAGAAATGTGAACTTTCAAAACTATTTCCTACCTCAATAATAGTTGTAAGTTACCTGGCTATGGACAGGAAACACACTGTGTTGTATTTTAAGTATAATTTAAAATACTGGGCATAAGACTCAGCCACTAAAGAAAAACATAAAAGGTAGCATTGTTACAGTAGACAGTTCACAGGTCAATTAGCGGAACAGAGCATATTCCCAACTATACCTATTTCTTCTTTCTGCAAAACAGGTTATTTGTGAAAGAAAATCGTAACACTTGCCATATATACCTACAATCAAAGGTTCACCTGCATTCCTTTTCCACAGGATAGTCTATCATTTACATCCTAGCAGTTTCAGAAAGATTGTTTCTTCTATAATTGCCCTCTTTTCTATGCTACAAACCTAAGGCTCTGCCACACACTGGAAAAGGGAATTTAAACGGGGAAGAGGAAATGCTACAGATGTACAGGAATAATGGAGTTTTAAGTCTCACTTGTTCAAAAGCAAGGAGCATTTCTGGATGAGAAAAGGCCAAATTTTCGAAGAGGAGTCACCTTGGGCTCTACATCTGGGCTATTAGCAGCTTCTACTTGATGTGAAACAATTGACTAGTACTTATCTGTTGAAAAAAAACCTACTGCAGAGGTCAATTACCTGTATGTATAACCACATCCCATCATTGCTATATGCTAGTAAACTTTTTGTGGATTACATACACAAGGAGGAATCTTATTGGGAATGCTGTGAATTTACATAGCTTTTTATCTGTGACCTAAGGACCTGACTGTTCACTCTGCATGAAGCACTTGGTACTATTTATGCATTTGAAAATTCTTCTGACAATAATAAACACACACACCCCCCAAATTATTTCTTTCTTAATCAGTTGTTCTTTTCAAAAATTTCCTTTTCTTAAAGTTTCTAATCCTCACTCAATCCTTTCTTAACCTTCTTTTATTCTCACTTATATCTTTTATCAATGTGCCATTAAACATGTTCAGGAAACCTCTAGATAAGATGGTGACAGATCCAGGAGAAATAAAAAATGCATGGCACCAAAGGCAAAAAAATACATGAAACAACATGAAAATTGCAGAGCAGGCAAACACTCTCTCTCTTCGGTTTCCCACAATCAGCTCTAACATATTTCCTGCAAGTAATACTATCTCACAAACCGCATAGATAAAGCAAAAACCTTATCATGCAATTAGACAAAATCTTGTAATGCCACAATGTGCATTAAATGTCTGATCTGACACCCAATAAATATATGGGAGGCTTTCCATTTACTTCAAAGGTTACTTAACTAAACCCTGAGTGTGTGGGCTCACTAATGAGCAACCTGACTTGGGCTCATGAGCCAGGCAGAGGATAGCTACAAGAAAATGCAATCCCTACAGCTCGTAATTGTTTGCATGATGGAAAAAGGAAAAGCACAGAAATAATGAACTGGTTGAGACACGGTCTACAACATATTTGCTTTTCATGTATTCCACTAATCAAAATTGGGGGCACATGATTGAAAGAATAGAAGATTTACAACTAGAAAATAAAAAAAAAATGTGCTTAAATTCTTCTATCTAGAGTGGATTGACAGCTCATTCACAACCTTAGCAGGAAAAGCCAGTCAAACCAGCATGGAGACAGTGTAGTGGGAGGCACACTTAGGAACATGATTACACTGTAGTGGAGGAAAAATCCAGCTACAGTCCTGCAGAGTTTTCCACTACTTAATTTAACTTGTTAAGCAAATTAGAGATAGACCTAACAGGAATTATTTTCCCAAAAGTGACTTTAACCCTCGCATATCCACTATATAGCATCAATCTAAAGCTTCTTAGAAGCATCAGGTCTTGAAAAGATTAAGTTGAATTACAAACTTGTGACTGGTACTTTGATTTACTTTGTGCTAAAATACAGCACACAACATCGTCTCTTTACTGCTTTATGGAGTATACAATTACATGAAATACACATCAAACTCATCTAAATGGCTGGCCATTTAGCTGTCTGTTTGGAGCAGTTGTACACTCTGTCATCCTGTGTGATCTAAAGCACAAAGTCAAGTCTGGCTGCTGTTTACAATTTAAGATAGGTAGTTCCGAACAACAGGGCCTTTCCCCCTCCTCCCTCCCAAGGAAGGGAAAGCTCTTAAAAGGTCAGGCACCAATGCAGTTTACTGAATAAAGCTCAAGTTTGAAGAATGTGCCTTCTAAAGTGATTTTACTACCTGGGACATAATGAGTTTTACAGGCTCTCTTTGCTAAATTGCCCTGACAATTTCCATTTCCAGTTGCTTCAATCATATTAACAGAAGCTAAAGTTCACAAGTAGTAAAATATTTCAGTGTACTGAGTTGGGTCTCTAAAAAATAGATCACACATTTGACAAACATATAGGACATAACATTTGGCATTCCATCTCATGTTTGGCTTGGCATGTCTCATTTAGCGCAGGACAAGATGCCCTACCATTGTATCTCATTACTCATGGAAATAAAACACCGTTACACTAAGGACTTGACAAATCTCATTAGGTATGTCAGAAGGACGAGATTGTCCCAGTGAATTGGTGAGGGAAGTTAAAAGGGCAATACAGGAGATGTTCCACTGAAGGGAAACATACTTAACATGGTATGACTCAAATATACAAAATCTGGCTAAACAGGTTAGAATTGAAATTGTGCTAATTCGAAGCAAAAGCTTAGAACGTGCAGCGCAAGAGAATCACCCTAGGCCTTCACATTTTTATTGACAACTTTCACTTCCCAAATGTTTTTCTTTGTTATTTTCCTAAAGTGCCAAAGCTCTGACTACCCTGTTAGATATATCAATTCTATACTGAGATCTAAATTGATTTGCTGGGACTTCGGTTTAAAGTGCAACCAAGAGAAGAGCTGGGCCAAGAAATGTTTTTGCTAAGATGACCCACAAATGTAGCAAATGGAGCATCCTGATGTATGAGAAACAGCAATCTACCAACTCACAGAGTGAGAGAGTCAGACACAGATCTATAGGAAGACAGCTAGTGGGCTGCTAAGGCTCTTTGGAGGCAAAAAGCTAAAAGGAAAATCAATGCTCTCAAAACAATTCTAAACCAAAAAATATGGAACTATCCTTTATCATCCAATCATTCTCATAAACATTAATAATGCTGAAGCAAGTTCAGATACAGTCAATACTTAACATAAAAAAAAAAAGTAGTAGTACTTCAATAAATGCTGTGCTCATCACTCATTGCTCCTCCTGAGGCCCAGAACACAGTAACTAGCACACTAACCAGCTCTGATGTAAAAGAACTTTATTACATGTACTTATCCGGCAGCACTGACTGAAGGTAGCAGACAGTATGTGAAGGTAAGATGAGTGCATAATGGGAATATGGTTCCCCAAATCCCAGGAGGAATAAAAACCTGTGGCAATCGAGGTAAATCAAAGCTGTATAAAAACAAACAGTTCATTTAGATGCAAATATATCCAGACACCATTATGCACCACCTCTAAACAGCATTGCAAATCCAGTATTACTTCCATTGTTCAAACAATTGCCTGTCTTCTCTATAATAATGATCTTTTTGATGTACATGCTGTGGAAGAGTTAAGGCTTATTTACATTCAGTCAAAAAGACTTATCAGCATGGCAAGATGAACAGAGATCATATCCATAGCAGGCATCTGACCTTTTCATCCCTCTCTCCCAGGAAGGCAGGCAGGCAGGCAGGCACATACACACCAACAGAAACAATACATAATGTCTGAAATCAACTTTTGGCCAAGGCATCTTCATATTTTCTCCTATGGTAAGTATTTTATTCACTGCAAGCACTGGATTTTAATTTGTACCATTGACAGCTCTATGCACAGTGTTGGTGCTCAAATAATGAAGGAGAACATAAAATACATTCGTTAAATAAATGCAATACCTTTTAACCTAAATCACTTATTTACTCAGGTACTTATTTACTGATTCATGGTATTCAGCTAGGATGGGAGATACTTGTCACAGACCACTAAAATTAAACCTGTGCATCTTGCAGGACTTTGGCCCAAGAACAGGTTATTGTACATCATTTTTCAAAAACCATCTCTGTGCATATATTTCTCTGAAAATACATACAGCAATTTGAGGTAGGTTATCCTTCGGTAAAGGAAGGATAAATCATCAGTTTATTACTTTGAAATAATTTGTTGATGTGTCAGAACCTTTACAGGTTTTCACAGTTGGTTCCTGATCAAATCTGTCATTCACCATCTAGAAATAAAATCTTAGCACTTAAAGTGAGTGGCAGAAATTAATAATGTTCTTGATGCTACCGTTCCACCTTGAAAAACACAAGACTTAGCAAACTATAATGGTCTGACAGGGTACTGGATGGCCAACTTTGGTTAACACGGCTTCATTTTAAACTCTGCAATCTGTAAGAAGCTATTGACCTTTAATCTGCAGCAAACAGATTAATTGAGGGTTTCTACTTCGTTAAGACTGGTTTGGGATACTCAAAACTGGCTTAAAACAGCTAAAATATCTGCCTTAATACAGCTAAAATATTTGCCTTAATATACACTGCTTATACAAATCAGATAGGATCCTCTTTTGAAAGTGGTTCTTGGAGAAACTGCTGGAACTTTATCTATGATTTACATCCCAACAAGCCTTAGTTGCATCTCCTTTCAACTCTTCAGATCTGTGGGGGAGTAGACAATACATGGATTCATCAGGCCAAAGTGCACATGGTTCCACCTTGTTGGGCCAAGGTGCTATCTGAGCACAATTCTGTTATCTCAGCTTTGCAATTGGGCTTCAAACTATGCACAGTAGGCAAGCAAGGCCCTCACTGACAGACATAAGCATTTTGTGGAATGACTTAATAGGGATAATTTTCCTCTAGATGGGACTTGAGTTTTAAAGGTAAATCTGACCCCTCGTTCCTAAATTCTTCCAGAATAAAATCTTGCACTGCACCACTAAGGGCGAAAAATAAAAGCAAGGTATATACAAAATCAATGTTCATTGTTCGGTTTCAAAAAAAAAACAAACACCAAAAAAACCCAAAACCACAACAACAACAAAAAGGGGAAAAAACAAACCAACCCCTCCCCCCCCCCCAAAAAAAAAAACCCACATAAAAAATACATATTGTCTTGGGTTTGGTTTATTTTTTAAACAAAAATTAACAAGTGTTAATGGAATTAAAAGATCAACAGAGATCGCTTGCTGATTTCAAAACCCAAACAGATTTCATTTCTGCTGCAATAGAAGACAGAAAACACAGAAGAATCAGCAAAATATTTTTACATAGGTGGAATATCAGCTAGGCAAGCAGGATGACAAAATCTTGAAACAATCCAGCATACCCTCCTAACAGAAGACTTCGCATTCCAGTATTACACTTTGTGTCCAAAATACAGATCTGTATTCTAAACCAGCAAACTTCCGAACCACAAATCACTTCTATATCACTATGAGAAATTTTATTTTTAAACATGATTAGAAGTGGCAGTACACAGAATTTCTGACACTGGAATAGACCTCCAAGATCATCAAGTCCAGCCTATACAAACATGGCTGAGGGTCATCTAATTGTCCAAGCTTCCAGATATAAGCTCCTGCTCAAAAAAATCAAGTACTGTCTTAAAATGACTGAAATTGACTCCCTTCAAAATATCTGTACATACACCTGTCATCTGGATCTCCATATGGGCACAGCAAGATTTCATAGTTGTCTAAAACAAGTATTAGACAAAAATAAATCTCACAAGTGCACCTCTCAAGACTGGCAATTTGAACTGCATAGATGATTCTTTTAGCAAGTTTTTTGCATGTCTCAAAGGTTTTTTCCACATAATATTTACGTGAAAAGCCATTCTACCAAAAAGCCCACAACCAACCGAAAACATGATAGGAGAAGTAATAAAATACTCATGTGGCTCTTACAGATCTATAACTCAGGTCTATAGTTCTCACCGTTCTATCTTCATGTTAAAACTTTTCAGCAGCGAAGTACCTGCACAGACAATACAAAGTTGTTGGTGGTGGTTTTTATTTTAAATCACCTTAAAGGTAATAAAAACCTGCCAACCCCATGGAACCTAATCCTTACTTCTTAAAGGATGTGAGATTTTATCATCATTGAAGTAAATGTTCCTTAGAGCAAAAATACCAAAATTTAATGTGTTAGAAACTCATCTACCCTCTATTGGCATTTTCTCACTTCCACTTTTGTTTGTGAAATGCATCATTTTAGAAATCATTTGAAGTTTAGAAACACATAAATTTAACTAACTTTCTATATCTCCTATTTCGCTTACAATATTTTTGGAATTATACACAGATAGAAACAAAGCTCCAGGATACTGGGCAAGACTTTCTTATCACAACTCAAGATAATGAGCCATCACATTTATGGTGGTAAAACAGCAGCCAACCAGTTGATATAATCACTAAAGATAAGCTGAAAAACAGAACATCAGCTGTGACCATCTGCAAACACTTGGGAGGGTCATTTTAGAACCTGTACTTATAAAATCACAGTATAAAGTGTTTCAGGTCTCAGCTACTACAAATTCAAAAGACCTCTCAACAAAGAAATGGATAAACCTTTAGTAAAATACAGTATAAAGGATAAGGTACTAGATAATGCTCCCAGGAGGACAGTGCCTAAGTTGCTACTTTGTCAGTGTCCTTTAGATAAGCCTGCACCAGGCTTCCCAGATGTCTTGCCATTAAGGACCGCCAGTACAATAGTCACTTACTGGAGAGCGGAGGGTAGCCTAGTAACTAATCTAATTGCTGGCTGACATAAAATGCCCAGCCTCTTCAATGTACTCCTGTAGACCAATCTGGAAATGACTTATATACTCAAAAGAAGCGAAGAGCATGCAACAGCACAATCATTCAAGATGAAACTATTTCTTTGAACTTCAAGCAAATCAAAGCAACGCAAGGTCTGCATCCAGCACTCCTTTTTAACACTGAAAGCCTGAGTTCAAGAAGAATTACAAGACTGATCGTACAAAAGAGACCTATTACGTATTTCAACTAATGAAATTTTTATTCTGAAAGGGAAACATTTCCATTAATGTAGTAGCAGCAGCCCCTGGAAAGAGAACAAGGCAGCAAGACCCCTGTGACCCCATTACAACCAGATTTCCACCTGGTTTGGATCAGTTCTAGCTCCTTTACCAAACCCATGATTTTACCATGTGAAATGTGCTGTACAGTAAGAAGGTAATCTGACATGAATGAGGTCACGCTATTAGCAGTGGTGAGCTTTCACCGATGAATAATTTTTAAGCAAGTGAATTTTTTCTGGAAGCTAAGACACTGCAAAGACCCTCCCTTCACTGACTCCACATGATGCTTTATGCTGCATCACTATAATAAAGCAACACAGCCATATAAATGACATCTCTGGTTTTCCTTAACAAGGTATAATTGGAGTAGGTGACTAAGAGAATGTTTAGACAAATGGTGGGATCATAATCTTTTATGTAAAATGGACAAATAAGTTATGGAAATATCTGGGAAACCCTGAGGCTGTGTAGCTCTGCTTCAAGCCATAGGCATAGTTAAAGCAGACAGTAAATCACTAAATCTCATCTCAGACTTTACAATCTTGTTGTTTTGGTTTTTGCAAGTTTTTGCTGACAGATGGAAAAATACTGGCTGAATGTGACCAATATTTAATTTACCTCCAATTTCCTTCCTATTTTTACAGCACATTCCTAAAAAAAACCCACACAGCATTTTATTCCCAGTGCTTAGAAGAATTATTAGTAAATAGTCACACTCCAACAGTACATACTATGAAAATACCACTGCAATACTTTTTGCTACTCATGAGGATTGCATTATATATGAAAATTTTCTCAAGAAAATTTCTAAATGATCACCTTTAAATGTGTGCATACATTTATATAAATGTAGTTACCTGAATACTTACCAACAATGCACGCGCATACTAAACACCCATATATGTCTGTATGGGGAGACAGACGGAACTGTGACACTGCACTGAGACCACATCATGTGTTAACTACGTGGGATAGGGAAGTGGCTAAGATAACTTTGAAGATGGTGAAGCTTTTCATCAAGGCACCTTCTCTTTCTTTACCCGTCTATAAGCTTCATTTAAGAACCAAGAACAATATAAACACATGAAGAAAAGACATGTGAGGCACCAACTTCAGTGACAACTCTCAGAAAGATATACCCACTCGTTTTCAGGAATTTGGTGTCAAGCTTTCCAGCACCAGGCCTTAACTATCACAACTCCAAAATTTTCTGACTTTAGAAATGAAACATCTCATATTCCCTTTCTTCATTATTTCTTTTCCTTTTTGAATTTTGATAAAAAATATCAAGATTGCAGATTACTGACAAGCGGTAATTATTGAACACACACCGCTTTGTTAGTTACTGGCACCCAGATAAGCAAAGCTGTATCCATTCTAACATGGGAAAAATACACCTCCTATCAAATACTACATCCATTCTAATTCTGTGTTCACCTAGGAAAGGTCCAACTTTTCCAACTAAAAAATGCATTTAGAGCTGCTATCATAAAAGTTTTCATTGCTTTTCATGGTTTTTGAGACCACAAACTTACGAGGTATAGTGCCACAGATGACTGTTGTACTTCCAGTACTGCAGTCTAAGGTGTGTCTGTGGTAGATGTAAATCTCCCATACGTCTCCAGTTCTCCATGTTATTTGGGATTCAAAGACTCATTTAGCCTATGCAGCTAGAGAAACCATCAAAATTGATGGTTTCCTACATTCTCCCACATATCCACCATTTTGGTCTATGGTTCATAAGAGGGACATTTTTTTCTCTGTGAGCACTAGAGAAAGCAGAACATCATTAACATACATCCTTCCTAAATAAGGATTTATCTGCACAGCATGAGATCTACTGCAGCATTTTTTTCCTTTTATATACGAAGGTACGTGCTAGAGTGTTGCTGGTAACTTCATGCCCAAGCAGTGAGCACAGGATAAAATGCACAGGGGTACTTCAGTAGTCCCTGGCAAAGGTAATTCCCTCAAGCCTCCTGACAGAATTGGCCAGACGTTGATCCACCAGTGGCATAACTTTCAGGTATTGTTCAGCAATATGCCAGACACTGATTCGACCTAAAATTTAAGGAAAGCTGAGATCAAACAGTCCCAGAATTGAACGCAGCAATATATAATGTCTTATTTATACACAGATGTGGGGGCTTTAGGGGGTACATTTCCATTTGACATAATATTGAAAATAGGTCCTCATACTTGGAGTTGTACTTTCTTAACCTGCTGTTTTAAAGGAATGGTTACGTTACTTTTTATTAAAACACTTGTTTCTGGGGTACAGCTGACAGTTCTTGTTTAAGAAATTTATCTTCATAGGTTTATTCAGATAAGAGTATTCATCCTTGTACAAAATGAGGAACACCTTACAAAACATCTGGTACCAGCCACACGTATACTTCCTCTGTGTGTCCTTTTTCCCATTTCTCCAGCTGCAGTGCTACACAGCATTAGCAATACTCATCACGTCCAGCATATTGATATAAAATGACCCTCCGAGTTTCCTATCAGCTGTGCTCTCGCATTACAAAAACACTTTACCATGCTTTATGGTCATTACTTAGCAACTTCTCCTTGCTTCTAAGAACCACATCCTATTTACACATCCACGTCCTGGCACATCTTTCTTAAAAGTCGAAAAAGAACAGAGATTAAGAGAAATTATGACTGCATCTTATAAAATCATGAGTGGAATGAAAAAGATTCATAGGGAACAAAAGCATTCTGTTTCTTCCAGTTCAAAAATTAGCAAGCATCAATGAAATCAACATTGCAGGTCTAGAGCAAGCAAAGGAGATGGTTCTTCAAAGAACATATAGTTAAACTTTAGAATTTCTTATGGCTGGATGTTGGGCTGCCAACATTATAAATGCAAAAAAGCAGGATAAATTCTTCAATTGGTGGTGGAAAAGCAGTTCTACAGCAAGCTATTCAATATAAGCTCAGGAAACCCCAAACTGCAAATTGCTGGAAGCTAGAAGTGTACTCTGGGGGAGTATCCTCAGATGCTTGCCTAGTTCTTGTACTCCTCTGTTGGCAAGTGCTAGAGAATCTGATGTCAGAAGGACCTTTATTCTAGCCCAGTATGGCCAGTTATACATTCTTATATCACTTACATTTATTTTGATCACATCAAAGTTAGTCTAATGTGACTGCAATAGAATAGAACAGAAGAGAATTCAACCCTTTATACCATCATATACCTCTTTTCCTGAGCGCAAATACAGAAAGGGAAAGCACAAGGACAAAAAAATTCAATGAGCTGCCACTGTGACTAAGTTTGTTGCATGTATCATGGGGAGAGCTTAATCTGATAATTTTATACAATGGAAAAATAGAGGTTTTTTTCCAGTGACAAAAATTATCATTCATAAGTGAACAAAATTGCCTTTAAACTTACATTTATTTAGATTACAGCCAAACCAGTCAGACATGTCGGTTGAATGGGAGACATTCATTAATAAGGAAATAATAAGCAGAACACTCACTAATACAGTAACATTTAGATATTCAGAGAGGGATGCATACGTGTACAGGGAATATCTATGCATATTACTAGCACATTTGTGTTTACCGCAGAATATGCACCTGTGTATTTCCAAGCTGATGAGCTGTTAGACAAGTACACACATCAACTCAGAAGAAATGCTTCTAAAGTTTGCACACCTGGTTTCCAAATCAAACAAAATAATCTGAAAGTGGCCTGATTTTCACACAAATTGCATTGCTTTGTTGAATCTGTGCCTCAGTCCAGACTAAGTGGTACCTCAAAAAGCATGCACATATCCTCCCACTGGTAGTCATGTGAATCATCTCCTCCTCCTCCTCCCGAGGAAGCATGATAGATAGAATGATTTTTTTGTTTCTCACCTTACAAAAGCATCGTCCACATGCTGAGCTACAAAAGAACATGATTAAATGATATGTCACTGGAAGAAAGGCTACGTCCATTTTCTACCACAGTAATATTTTCTAAAACCACAGTTTTTTGATCATTTCATAGTGCACTGGGTTTTTCCTGGTGAGTAAAGATGTGTTTACTGAATTTAGAACATAGTTTCTCTCAGTCTGAGCTGCAGATTCCCAAGCTGCATAGTTGTGGTCGGATAACTCCTCCACGGGACATTTGGAGTTTCCTGAGTATGGAGGGAAAAAAGAATTAATCTGACTCCAGTGTTGAACTCATTTGCAGGACTCAGATTTCCTGTTCTGCAAACATAAAGGGCTTGCAAAGAGCGCGTAAGAGCTTCCAAGATGTATAGCTATGTGACTGCTAAAGATAGGGAGCCCCATTCTTCTCTCCAGCTTAAATTGCCAAAGCTCTGTGGATTTCAGCTGTAATATTACCAATTCAAATGTGTTCCAAGTCAGAGGAAAGTCAAGAACAATGTGTATTTATGTAAAAAGGCCAATTCTTGTTTGGCTGTAGTTCATAACCCGAAAAGAACCCAGTAATTCCACTATTCTCCAGTCCAAAAGTTGGCTAACATCTTTCACTTATCAGCATCTGTTCTGTGGTGCAGGGCATTAGTAGCATGGAGGTGGATATATTTACTGATTATTTGCATTGCAATTTTCAAAGGCAGAGGAATGTTTTAATCTTAGATGAAGTTACAGTATGAAAAAAATTAAGTCAATCCAGAAACTAAAGCAGCACTTGAAAAGGGAAGTAAAATACCATGGCGAGGTCTATTTGAGGTGATAGCTAGAGAATAAATGTGATTATACGTGCCGTAAGATTTTCTAAGCTAACTTAGTGGTTAAGAAAGGTGCTGAGCTAAGAGTTTTGGGAACAAAGGAACATTGCACATACCTAATTCCTTCCCATTAACCAACAGTGAAGTACCATTCACTTCTAGAGAAACAGAATTATGCCAAGTAAATTAAGCACTTCAGAAAACCTCCAAAGAAATTTTTGCAGGTGTGGTAAATGCACTGCTGATGAACACCCTCCTTTCATAATGACCTAGACATTTGTAGGAGCAATACATGTAAGTGTGAATGGACAGTTGGATTTCAATATCCCTAGGATTACTGGATATTCTTCTTTCAAGAAAGGTTCCAGGTAATGCATTCTATGTTGGCTTGTGAATGCGCATTTAGAAGCATGATCAGGATCATAAGCTCATTTCACATTGTCTAACATAGAGTGCTCAGAAGCATGAAATTTTCCAGGTTATATGAGACTCTGAAGTCCTTCCATTAATGTCATGTATCATCACTATCACCTCAATCCATCACAGGTTTTACAAAGCTGCTCACTGCGTTAAGTCTTGATTGTCTAGGAAGCTCGTAAGACAGTCATCTGCTACTGCAGATTTTCTGAAATGTAAAGTTAGCACTTTGCTACAGCACATCTGTGATTTAAATCTTGAATCCAGACAGTATTTCATCTGGAAAAAAACCTTCCAGGCTTGGAAAGGCACATCTTCCTATGCAAGCTTGCAATAAAATCCTGCACAAACAAATAAATTAGCATCTCTTCAATGCTTTCACTTCATCAATCAATCAGGAATGGAAAAAAACCCTACATTTACAAAACGTGCACTTAAGGACCAGCTCCACCTGGGAAACTATGATTGCCTATTACAAGAGTAAAAGATAGTTTATGCAAAACAAGAACACAGGTCAGCATGTGAGAGGGGATGAGGAGGGCAAGCCTTTGATAAGTGGCACTATATGAATCTTGGGGCTTGTGGTTATTGCTTCTGCAGGATCCCTTTGGTATGGTTGACTTGGTAAACGACATCAAAGGACACATTGGCACTTGTAATTTTGAAATCTAAACCGAACCACCTTTCACTTCCTCCCAGCTATAAGTTTTCTTTGTCTGTTACCCCAGGATTGTTATAGATTCAGGTCAGTATTGGTCAGTAGGCATGTACTGTGCATAAACATAAGGAGAGATAGTTAACATTTTAGGAAAATAAGAGAAGCGTTCTCTCTAGAGAGAGTGCTCCACACACATTCAGTCAGTTGTGCCAAATGTCACTGACAACTGGTGAGGCAGCAGTCCACAGCTGGCTGTGCAATTCATTCAGAAATGATGTGGAAGGCGGTCAGCATCAGCATGGCACAGTTCTCAGCTTCTCCTACATTGCTGAGTGTGCCAGGGTTTCCAGAGTCACCATCTCCTGCTCCAGCAGCAAATGAAGAAAATCTTTTATAGACCAAATACAAATATTTGAATTCATAGAACAGTTTGCTGGGGGAATGGGATCAGATAATTAAAGAATGGGATTAAAATGAAGCCTGACCATTTCAATACTTAACTCTAAAAATGCTAGCAACCTGCATTGGTATCAAAAGGAAAGTTTACTTAGTCAATAAGGCTGTTATCCATACTGTCCAAAAAGACAACCACCAGTATCCTAAAGTTTGCTTTGTTAAAATTGAAGGCATTTCAATCATGAATTAAGATACCACTTGTGGAGTTCAGAGCATCAGATGTACTGTACATATGTAATACTTTGTAAGGATAGTTTTTTTTTATTAAATATGTTTCTGAATTTTTAAACTGCAAAATACACACAATAAAAACTTTCCATTAAAAATCTAAACTGAAGAAAAAAATTAGCAACAAGAGCTTTCACCAGAGAGTGTTTCAATTTTCTGCAGTTTCCATTTTAAGGAACAGCCCTTTACAGTATTGGTATACAACAGAGGAAAAAAATGGAGTAATTTTAAAAGAAGATAAAATGAAGCTGAAGAATGAGCAGGCAGAATGGACATACTTGTTCAGTTGACTCACACCACAGCAATTCCTGAAACCTACGCAAAAGCCTAGAAAATAAAAAGATTCTTCTGTGGGATTTCCTTTTCCTCAGTTCTTGGAGAAAAACTAGAGAAAAACTAGAGTTCTTGGAGAAAAACTGTAGAGCACCCAGCTCTCTGTTCCACTTCAGAAGCTTGGCTCTATTCTGTGGGAAACAGCTCCCTTTTATGTTTCACCTAGATGGTCATTACTCCCTGCATTTAAGCTTCTACATGACAGAGAGATGAGAAAAATATCTCACAAGAAGTAAAATTGCCCCTTGTCCAGCAAAATACACCAGAGCCTATTGGCACAGCCCTTTCTCAGAACCAGCTCCTTCAGTGTACCTTATGGTTGGCAGTCACTGCAGCAGAGCAGTAAAGAAATGTTCCTTGGACTTAGACTACTGCCAGGGCTAATGAAGTATTTCTTTAATGTCCACATTTCTCTCACAGGTGCTGAGGATGTCTAAATGCATTATACATACAAAAGGAAAGCCCACAGAAGACATTTTTGAATCCTTATAAATGCACTTGGAATAACAGCAGGATTGAAAACACTTCCTTGGTGAATGTGTTTATTTCACCCCTCTTGACAGGCTGCTAGATATTAAAGAAGCTATTATATACTCTCTGTAAAAACCTACCTTTGCCTGAACTTCCACTTTACGCAATCTTACAGCAAACTGGAAATAAAGACAGAAGGTATAAACTGACTGCACAGACCACCAGCTTGAGGCTGACAGAAGTTCAGATGCTCAAACTTATTTTGACAACAGACTTCTATTGATTCTTCAGGTGATTTAGACTCCTCAGCATCATTAAAAGCTTACATATAAAGCAGATTAACAAGTGTCCTCATGAATATGCAATTCAGGCTGAAGGACTACCGCAAATCCCAAGAATAGATGTAGCTATAGATTTTATTAGAACACTGATATATTTTTCATGTGTACTAGCTGCCTTGCCTACTTGTCTGAGCCAACTCACATATTACTAAGATTCTCCTTAATAATTTTCCATGTTCTATCTATAATATTTTTCTAGAAAATACAGGAAAGAACAGACAGAAAAACCCAAGCTGATAGATAAATGATGCAATAAGCATTGTCCTTTCTGTGTGTTCATGTAGTCCCTAGCACCAAGAGACAAACAAATCATTAATTCCTGTGAGATTATCCAGTGTCATATCAGTTGTGCTGGTTTTAGTAGGAAAACAAAAAAACACCTGGACAAGCAAGCACTACATACATACAAAAAAAATCTGCACATCGGAGTATTGCCAAAGGCAAGTAGGAAGCACATAGTAGAAAAAGCCAGCTCAGCTGAGAAACCATCACTCAGCAGCTCCATAGCATTACTACTTCTCAATAAATGAAGGTGTTAATAAGCACTTCTGAAAAAAATGGACTACTTAGATGAACTTCATTGGGCATAGGAAAAGCATAGTCAAAACTTCTGCTTCAAGTACCTGTGTGAGGGAAATGCTAAAACAGAAAGGTGACAACGTATATGTACACAAGAGCCCCAGGCAGATCTCATGTGGGTGGGAGCCTGTGAGAGTCCTTGTCTAACCAAGCAGGCAGTCATCCACAGGCCCATGAGTCCCCACCTCCCAACTGCCACCACTGCCTCTCCAGTGCTGTTCCTCTCCCTCAGTCAGATCATCTCCTGACTACTTTGCAGCAGGCTGAACAGCATCCAAGAGAACAAAAGGAAAGAGATTCAAACACATTTAATGATGTTTTTCCCTGTGCAGGGTTACGGGGTGTATTAGCCTTGACAGAACAAGTTTTCCAACAGTGATGGGACTTGGAGAATCAATCCAGCAGAGTTTAACCTTCTTCCAGAGGCAGCAGTCTGAAAGAAAATCAGCCAAAAAGGTGTCCAAATGCTATAAAAATGAGGGAGGTGGCTGCATTTAAGCATTGATGAAATTATTATATTTTACTCAAGTATCCACAGGATACTTCTGCTAGCCAACATGGGTGGGGGTTCAGTTCTGCCTTTTGTTTTTCAAAGAAGATTCCTGGATTTTCATGAGAAAAATTATATTGTGTTAAAACCAAGAAAGAACTTCTCTTTCCGAGCAAAATTTCTCTCCAGGAAAACATCACAGACTATACCAACACTTCAACATACTTTCTTTTACTACTGAAGAAGGCCAGTGCATAGCACAAGCTGGCCAATGCCTCTTTCACCTTTGTTCAAAAGCATCCATCACTGGATTGAGATTTTTGACATTCGCTGAATACAGGTTAGTCTTCTCCTGGGCCTCTACATGGGGCAGTTTCACTACTTTGCAATGCAAAACAAAAGATACAAAACACTGACTGTATATTTTTTAAAACTATAGCATGAAAAGGTTTAGGTAATTTCTTCACATTTACTCTTTTTTCTTATTTCATTTGAAATGGTGGCCACCATTCATCACTAATTAAAGCAGTTCTTGAAACAAAACTGTTCTGGATAAACTTCCAGAAGTGGAGGCTAAATTCTTCTTCTGTCTACTTCTTCAGATCTTTTGGGAGCTCTCATTGTTAATTCAGACACTGGCAGGTAATGCTGTCTTTCGGTTCTGTTATGCAATTTGGCTTCCAACACGTGCAAGTACTAATATGTTCCTCTAAAGAGATTGGCTTTCCTAGGCTCCTGCGTTCTTAGCAATATGAGGTACTTTGTGTAAAGTTGTCTCCATTTCTTTTGAATCCCCGTTTTTCCAAATGCTTTGTTGTTGTTTTTCAGATAGAAGAAAAGTCAGTTGTATATTTATCTTGAATTATCAAATGCACTAAAAAGAACCTGTCTGGGATTTCAGGCATCATGGCTAAATAATAAAAATACAGTCAGAGTTATGCAAACAAATGTGTACACACCAGATGCCTCAAAAATCATGCAGGGCAAAAATTATTCCCACCACTGATCCCCTAGAAAACAAACCTCAGTAGCTGGTACAGCCCTTCCTACTCTGAAAGCATTACACTTTGCTTTTAGCCTCCAAAATATTGGATAATCCAAATTGCAGCATTCCAAGTCAGCTTCTGGTTTGTATTTCCACGCGTACAAGTGCTGAAATTATTCATTATTCTGAATCATGAGTATACAAAACACAGATTTATATTACAGTCCTATCTTAAGCCTCTATTTTAAAGCTACATTACAGATTTATGTTGTTAGAGGTTTACTTCTTCCCAGAAATGGCTATTTGATATCAAACAGTATATGTCCTGTCTTTGGCTTCTTTTTTACAGCTTGACTAATGTGTCAAATTGCCTATATTTTAAGAAGGAAATGCAATATATCAGAGAAATAAAATAGCACAGTCTTTTGTAGGTGTTCACATTCTTCTGCTTGTCATCTTTTATCCATTTGAAGCAAATATTTTTATATCACCACATGTCAGTAAAAACTAAGAGCAAATAAACCAGCATAGTTTGCATTGTGGGGCACAGCTAAACAGAAATACATTCATGACGTTGAGTTACTTCAAGGCACAGTGAGTGTAATTCAGTAGAAGGCAAAAGAACCTCATTTACCACCAAGGATTTTCTTTTTCATTAAAAAAAAAAAATTAAAATATGCTTTTAGAATTATATTGTTGAAAAACAATGGTTTAAATAACCAGCATTCCTTTAAATAGGAACCTTCAGTTGTTTTGATTGTTAGTTGATTTGCCTCTGTTTTTGTAATTACCTGTTTGTTTTTACTGTTTGAGATTCCAGGTCAGCATCATTTCTGCAGACTATATCAGGCAACATTAAGGGCATTTAGTGATTCTAGGACAAGGTATTTTAAAGTACAAACCAACATCTACTTTTGCTGGTCTACGCAGTCTAGAGCCCAAAGACACATGGTTATGCCTTCAGAAAGGCAACAGCCGGAGCACATGACGATCATTTACCATAACCCCCATCTCCACAGCAGTCACTTTTCTTGGAGACAAAGGACAATTCCAGGACCAGAATATCTGAGCTCACTGCACTTGCTACAAGCTGTACGTATGGCTCCTGCAGCCTCTCTGAACAACAGACATCAGTCACCTCCTGACAACCTCCAGCAACTATTCTTTCAGCAACCTGCTATACTTCCATTTACATTCTCAAAATAAAAAGATAGGAGAAGCCAAATGGAGGCAAATCAAACAACTTTTCCTTATGTTCAGTCAATTATTCCTTCAGAGAAGCCCACCAGGCATGTCAGGAAACAACTATTCCAAGGCAGAGGAACCAAATGAAGACAAGTCTGAGGCAAAGAAAAGGCAACTCTTTCACAATGCAGGCAGCACAACTGCTCTGTCACTACAGTGCTCTCCATCCTACAGTCCTCTCCAGAGAGAGGGGCAGAGCAGAACCTATCATCAGAGACACAGTTCTCAAGAACAGAGACAAACCATAGAATGAATAAGGAACTTGAGCCAAAGGACGCAAAAAAGCCCATCGGAATAAGCAATCCAAAACTTAAAGGAAAATAGCATCAGAACAAACGATTGGAAATTTAACCCAACAGCTCAGATAATCCTGTAGTAAATAATGTGGTTGCTCTTACCTTTGCCATCTGTGCCTGCACGCCATTTGCTTTGAGAGATGCTACTGCTTTCTGTGCTGCTGCTGGACTGTCAAAATCTACAAAACCATAACCTGAAAAATAAACAGATAAATAGACATTTTAATTATTATCCATGTGTATGTGCATAAAGAAAGACTTTCTTTTTATCACATTATCTTATATTCTTCCAGTAGCACTGCCACCGACCACCACGCCTCTATTTCTCACACCTCTCCTCCTGAACCTAGTGGGGTTTAAGGAAATGCAATGACCTGAAGCTTCAAAGTGCAGGAAGATTATGCAGCAGAGGGGGGAGAGAAGGCAGCCTTTTACCTGTCCTAACAGATAAAAGGTCTCTGGCAGCAGGAGGGCACACGCTCATGGGGCTCTCGTGCTCTGCTGCCCTGCCCCATCTCTTCATTAAGAGGAGGCAGTGGTATGGCCCTCCCTGCAATACATCTTGTAACGGCTGGTTTTGTGAGAAAACAACACCCTTTCCCAGTCCCTTGAGCCCATGTGAGAATTAAGCTTCAGAAGAGGAGGGCAGCAGGTCTCTGCATCAGGCTAGGCCGTCTGTGTAGGGGCAGGGAGTGCAGTCTTCTAGATGGTGGAAGCAATTAAGGGAGAAATCACAACCTGCACTCTCCAAGTGACTGCCAGATAGCTGTAGAACATAGTGCAACAATAAAGTCGCATCCTGGTTAAACCACATCCCTTTCATCTCGCCACCCTTCTGGAACAAGGGCCAGAACCCTACCAGGAACTGCTTCAAGGTATCATCTGAATAGCAGCTTAGCGAGGTTAGATCGTAGGGATTGGCAAGGGATAATCAACTGCTTTTAAGTAGCTTTCCTCCTCCCAGTTATTTGAATTAGTTTAGTTTATTAATCTGACCATCACTTCCTATCTTATCTTCTACCCTCTCCACTTTTAATTCCTTTAACCAGCAAGACTGGTATGTTCAAGGTATGAACAACTGGTATGTTCAAGTCTAGTGCTGCTAAGCCCCTACTGGATATCAACAACGCTTGAAGTATTTTTATTTATACAAAGGAAGGCAAAGAGGAGGAGAAGGAGGAATGGACTTTTCACAGATTCTAAGCCCTAAGTTATCTCTGATCTTCAACAGCATTCAAATGTCTCACTCATTAAAGATTTCAACAGAGTCAGGAAGATTAAAAAAATCTTTCCAAGCACCTGTTTAGGCAGCTGCATATACTTCACACTCCATCCAGGGTAAACACTAGCCTTCATCTTATTAAGCAATTACAGTGCAGGTAGGCACATGCTGCTCGGACAATCTGTGGCCAGGGGCCACCTCTTTGGCATCTCCCTGGTAAGCCATAAGGATGAAACTGAACTGCCTGAAAGCTTTAACAATATTAGCACAAGCATATTTAAAGCATAACAGCACCTTTGCAGACATCTCCATTTACTAGGTCAATATACATCATCCAGGAGGCAAACACAGATAAGTTTTCCTGCCATAAACATTTTTATTTCTTTTGCCAGCATTTCTTCCAGCTCCTGGGAGGGCTTATTGCCTTCCTCTATGCAACAAATCCAGGTATATATGAGTGTGTGCTTGTGATCACCTTGACCCCAAATTATAAACATGTCTTTATTATTATTTTGGTATGCATGCATCACTCAGTGCAGAGGTTAGTCCACGATGAAAGAATTTTGTGCACAGGGGCTTTTTTGTTGTCTCGGTTTAAATCTCATTTGCAAAGTTTTAAGAAAATGAAAAAAAAAAGTATGATAAATGAAACAGCCAAAATTATTAAAGAAACTGCTGACTGACTTAAAGAGTATGAAAAGCACTGTTTTGATAACAAAGTCAAGATCTAAATCTTTCTGTTCTTCCTTCAGTTTTCTGGGTTTCTTTGGTTTGGGGTGAATCCTTTGGTAGTACATTGCTACAAATTAGAGAAAGCCTAGAACTGTACACTGGAACAGTAGATCCAATAAATACCACCATGAAAAGGAGCACTGGAGTTTGTTCAGCTTGGGAGAGGTGGGGGTGTTTTCCTTGCTCAGATTTTCCCTTTTTATCACTACTGAACACATCATTTTTAAATCAGGTTATTCTACATCATATTTTGCTTTGCAGTGCTATCCAAGCTCTCTCTTCACTGCAGAGTGGCAGTGAAGCTGATGCTACTTTGAACCAAAAAACATGCTAGAAGAGAGCAAGAGTCCTCCCTTGTTTTCTCTAATGACTTTGCCCTTCGGGAGAGCAGCTTCTGGGATGAAAGAAGAGATACAATTGGATGCAGCTTCCATCTTGCTAGATGGGAGATCCTGACAAGCCAGAGCTGCCAAGTAGAAAACCTAAAATGCCTTGGAAAGTCATGGCTTGGATCAAATACAGAGCAAATTATTTTTTAGGATAGCAAGATGCTCTTCTCAAGACACCAAATTTCTTTTTATTTCTCACCATGTTCATGCCCAAAAAATAGGAGGTGGCAGTGCAAAAGTAGTTTTAATACTGACATTAAAAATAGGTAATAGAGTTAAATTGTCAGGGTAAAGTGCAGGATTCACGTATGCAGTAACAGAATGGAAATAATTTTTAATATGATTTCCTAGAGTGTATTGTTAAGTATTCACATCTAAATTAGTATTGCTTGTAAATACAAACTAGAATATGTAAGAATATTCTATTGCTGTGTTATAGACATCAGGTATAGCTAACACAGTGAATTATAGAAGACTAACATCAGTCTATAATATCTAAACCAATTAATGTCTTCTAAGCATTTATTCAATGGGTACAAGGGGCTGTATAACCCTATCAGGGATCCAGTGAGAGTCTCGAGGCAAAAGATCCCTTGTATCTGTAGCTGCCCCATTATGCATTCTAGTATTGCTACTCCCAGCCTCACTGCAAAGCTGCTCTTTTTCCTTCCCTCAAATTCATTTTCATTCCAAGTATCTTTTTCTGGCCCTCCCTCCTCCCGACATGTCTCTCCACCACACACAGAACATCAGGACAAAATCACTCCATGGCTGAAAACACATCCAAAGAACATCAATCTGCTGCAAGGGAAGCCAAGTTCCCAGGTTGTTTCAGCATTCAAGTATCCTTACAAGAACCCATCAATGCTACATAACAGAAAACCAGGCATGCTGTCTTTTTGGTACAGTTTACGTTCTTCCATGTAGATATTTAGAGTTTATGTTGGTGACCTACACTAACATATTTAATTTGTTTATAATATATATTTTTTTGAGTCTCAAGCACTAACAAAGTAGTGCTTGGCATTTTTGTTTGGGTTTTGTGGGGGGTTGGTTTGGTTTTGGGTTTTTTTTTGGTGTGGGTTTTTTTTTTGTTTGGTTGGTTGGTGGGTTTTTTTTGTTGTTGTTGTTGTTTGGTTGGTTTTGGGGGGTTTTTTGTTTTGTTTTGGTTTTGTTTTGTTTTATATATTTTTCAGGGTAGATCAAGTTCAGTCCCCACAGAAGCTAAAGTTATGTCTTGGAACATTCCCTCTAGCTCTCCCCATAGCATAAATAAATTCCCAAGTTCCCTGTGCCGCGAGTCCTTCCCTCCTGCTGAGGCTGTGGCTACAGCAGGCATAAGTTGTGCTCTCTTCTGGCTCTGCTGGCAGAGCCAGGCTGCTGTGGCAGCCCCTGGCAGGTGCAACATGGGTGGGTTTGGCTTCTCAGGCACCCATCCCTTCTCAGACAACTATTCCCTGGCTCCTCGTGGGAAAAAGGTAGAAAGTTGGCTGGAAGCACCTCCCAGGAGAGCTGTTTATATTTCTTTTTCCTATTCTAAAAACAAGTGCAAGCCCCACCCTCTTCTAGCCTCAAATTCCACAGCTTTTTATTTTCTTCTTTTTTTGTGTGTGTGTGTACACTGCCCCATAAACATTTTGGTCAATGGAATATACATTTTTTACCCACAGTTTTCTATGTAGAACACGATGAAAAATGCACTCTGATTCCAATCGCGGACCTTCAGACTCTGCTCACAAGAATCCATCGCCACCACAGGAAACCAAAACCAAAACTATTTCCTCTTTTTTTCATGAACCATCCTGCCCTTTTTCTTTAAGGGCTCCAAACACAAATAGGGAAAACTGCGTTATCCCCTGCTGCTTTGAGAGACAGAAATTGAATTTATTGCTAACATGAGCCCCTCAGCTCAAGTGTACTTACACTCAGGGTGACTTCAGCGCTCCAATGCTACAAGTATCCCAAGATCCCAAGGTTTTTTGTAGAATGACACATAACTAGTTTGTACATGTAAACACAAACACACAAAACCCCAAGACAAGACTATCCAGATTAATTGCTAAACCTTTCTTCTAAGAAATAAAATGTCTGCAATTTTGTTTTGGCCCAATGCCATTAGAGCTACATAATTAAGTTTTAGGAATAAAACCAGTGGTTTTGTAACTGTGGAGAGAGAAAACAACTAAGTATCAGCAAGCACAAGTTTATAGCTAGCTGCAGTAAGTGCTACCCAAATACACTGGCAGACACTAAACATCTCCGTCTCCTATAACCTAAATGGCTGGGGGCCTCCCGGTCTCAGTTTCTCAGTTCCATAATTAAGCTTGGCAGCAGGTTCAAATGAATTAAAACTGAATGTCACTATTTCCTCAACAAATCCCTCATCCTTGTTTTTTTCTTACTTGTCAGGAGAAGACCAGCAGAACAGCAATTAGTGGTAAGCAGTGCAGTGAAAAAGAACCAAGTATACACTAATTAGGTCACTCACCAAACACATTCATTTCATTGGCAGATTTAATCAATGTTTTCCTGAAATGTCTTAAATCTCTTATGCTAATTTAAAGTTTTGTTATTGTTGTTACTTTAAACACAGATGGGATGCCTGGAGATTTTCAATTGCTTTCCACAAATCCATTTCAAAATAATAACCCCTCATATAGTATATCATCAAAATTTAGGCACAGGTTTTAGGAAATGACCTCTAATTTTATGCCAACATTTTTGTGCCTGCAAATACCTACGGGTGCAATTTTGTGGATTTAAGTAATTGCAGGTGTGTAGAGCTCTTAGACATCAAACCCTGAATTGCTCTGACTGATCAGGTACTTACGGGTAACGTCAAAAACTTAAGGGACTGCCTGCCACTTGTGGTTCCCACAATTAGCGTAAGGTGCGGGAGCAGTGGCGCACAGCAATAGCGATCTGCCACTCATGCATGTGAGCTTCCCAGTCCTCCTACAGGGAGCTCCACTGGCGTAGTGACAGGAGTGAGGGCCTGGTTGCCTTTCTGGAGAATTAAGGCAGCTCCTCTGCCACTCCTGAAAGCAGTATTAGATACTGGAAGCAAATAGGAGCAGAGGTTTCAGGGTATCCTGGAAGTCTGGTCTCCTGCTTAGTACTTGAGCGAGCACACCACAGCGCTTTTTCACATGGAAGACTCTTTCTTGGCAGGCGTCACTGCTGACACCAGTGGAAAGGGAGCTGTCGCAGCTGATGAATTAATCTACACCCACAATGCCCCTCTCTGCCCTTCTTCCTGCCCTGACTGCACACCCCCAGGTTCTCATAGCAGCTCCGTCCTTCCTCCTCCTGGCATTGCCCCCAACCAGTCGCCCATGGCCCCACAACCACCAACAGCTGTGAAACAGCAGCAGCTCTGCACCCATCCCAGTTCTGTTCTGTTGACCCAGCTGAAAATAAAATAAAATAAAAAACAAAGAGCAGAAGTGTGCTTTCCCAAGAACGAGGGGCTGAGTGCCTTGGCACATTGCTGAGCTGGAGCTCTGCAAAAGCAATAACCTCCAGTTGGGGGCTAAGAAATGAGAAGCCATGTTGAATGAAGGAGGATGAACTGGGGCTGCTGAGTGCTCAGCTTCACTCAGTCACCAGGCCAAACATCAAGCTCGACCTCTGACCAGGTACTGCTTTATATCACTTGAATTTAAGTCAACTAGTATTCTGCATTTTCCAGCTCACACACACAGACAGGAGACAGGACACCTGACACACCCAGCCAGGAGACTGGCATGTATGTTAATTCAACTAACATGCCTGGGTAACTAATCTTGGTATTTAAAAAAAAAATAAGTACCTGAATACACTAATTGGTAGCTCACTCATACCGAGGTGCAATTCTGGTTCCACTGATGTCAGCAAACTCACTTCATCAAGTTTTAATGCTTTGCTTCTGTAAGCTAAGATCTTTGCATTGATAGGAGAACACATTCAGCCTGACAGACAGGAAATCCTGACTGACAGCTGTCCCACAAAACCTTCACTCCTGCAGATCACACTGTACTAGCAGCTGACACAGAGTTTGAGGGAAGGTAGAGCAAAGGAAGGAGTTCAGCTCTGCCATTTTCCACACCTTGAAGAGTTTGACTTTGGCACAATGACTTTTTTGACAACAAAAAAATTGTGTAAATTTTGCATAAAATTATGTAATAGTGGAGAATTTTCTTCTTAAAGATAGATCCACATTTGTTTATGTGTAATTACAACGACTCTGTTACACCTAAATCTGTTTTTCTAGGTCTGATGTACCAGTCCACTCAGAGCTCTGCTTCCCACCTGGGTATGTCTTTTAAGATAAGGACATTCCCAATCATTGGTTTTGGCCATCTAAAATTCAATGTATCAGATCTGAAATATAAAGATCACAAGACTGAGCTTATCATATATGCTGGGTCTTCAAGAGGTGTAGGGGCTGTCTGGCCAGAAAGAAGGATACAGTCATTTAAAGAGAGCGCTTGTTGATTGTTGGTTTGGGGTTTTTTTTTCCATTAATGCTTTGTCAATGTTGCTTAAAGATTGGAAACTGATAATCACTCCCAAAAGGGACTGTGTTGAGGGGCTGGAATACCAGCTTAGGGAAGCGGTGACAGTCAAAATTACTTGTTGAATTGAGAAATGATGAAATAAAATGTATTTCTCACAAATACTATTTTTTAAAAGAAACCTTTCTGATGTCACCTCCATACATAACTCTACTCACATATGCATACACCTGAAGACATCAGCAGAAAGTTTGTACATAAAAAGTAATATATAGCAAAGTAAGCAAATATATAATAACCAGTGAGACATTTCTCCTTCATGTTTAGATCCAGTTGGATTTCACAAGAACCTAATTCAATTTGATTTGTAAAGTTCACTTTTGCCCAGGGGTTATTTAGTGTCTCTTAAAAGGCACTATGAATTCTGACAATGGGGTAGTCCACACAAAAGTGACAATCTGGTAATTTCAGACTTTTTTTTTTTTTTTTTCAGTTAAAGCATCAAATTAAAGTCTTCTAAGCCTTGGAAAATTAGGGTTAGGAAGCAAAGAGGTTGAGTGACTCTTGAACACAAAATTACCAAAAACAGCTTTTTCTTTCATTGTTTAAATTGTGCTAAAATATTCCTACAGCTCCAAATGCTCAGAGCAATAGTAAAATAGTCTACATTATTACTATTTTTAAACCTCTACTTTATAAAAATGTTCTTGCTGGCTAGAAAGTGGTGAATCATTGCCTTTTAATTAAAACAGCTAATATATAGTTAGAAAAATAATTGGAAATTGAGAGTCTTAAATGAGAGAAAAGATAGTCCCTTCATTTCAGATCACTCCCCAGAGACACACCTACATTAAGTATGCATATACAGATTAATTTTTTTTGTTTGCTTTAGCCTGATATGGAAATACGGCACAAAACTGTCACTTTGATTATGTTCCTGCAGTGATTTCTTTTGCCTTTTGCATTATTTGAATCCTCTTTATAACAACAGAGCCAGAGAAAAACAGCACTGTAGGTAACTAACAATTTTTAGACATCTGTTTGCAAACACATTCTTAATTTGAACATTCAATTACTTTGATTACAACTGAGTGTATATGAATGCAGGTTATTATTAATTGCACAACTAATTAATAATAATGTTTACATGCAAAACCAAAGTATGGAACTCATTATGATCTTCTCTTATGTTTTAAAATCTTACTAAAGTGAAACAGTTTTGCAATCTCCGGTAAGTAAAGGTAATTGTACAAAGAAACCTGTAAAATTTTGATATGTGGGAAAGAAGTACTTCTACAATAAATAACGAACTATATGTATGTGTATTTTTTTGGAAGGTAATCCTTCCCAAAACATACTCTGAAAGAACAGAAGCAAGCCTCAAAACTGACAAAACCTCTCTGTGAAATACGGTTGCAGTAACAACGTCAAGAGGGAGAGGGTTGAGTAGTACAAATTTAGCAAATACACTTGCAAACCGGAGAAAATTCTGGAAAGAGCACAAATACAGAAATAAAAATCTAGATTTTGCAAGTGGCAGAACTCTATTTGATCATCCCTAACAATACGCCAAGTGCTTTGGGCCTTAAAAGTAAACCTAGTGTGAGTACCTACAGGCAAGCAAACTGCAGCACATGGCCGGCATAAACAGTGAGAGGCAAAGACTTTGCGAGGACTTCTGAAAGAATGAAAATGTTGGTGAAAATAAAACAAGAGGGAAGTTGAGAAATATTTCCTTGTATACTGCTAAAAGCGTGAACTTGGATTCATCATACAAAGTCAATGATGGAAAAACTCGCTGCTGAAGTTACTAAATATGGACTGAATAAAGAAGAGAACATATTGTAAATCTTGCAGTGGCAGAAGGACAAAAGATAAACACACTTTTCAATCTAACTTTTGAAGTTATCTCTCTGCAAGTCCCATTGATTCACTGTCAAAAACCAAAATGAACATTCTTTTTAAATACAAGGATAGTTCACATCTTAGTTTTCCACATAAAGTGACATATATTACAGTTACTTAATACCATAGCATTTCTTATCATGGTATTAGTTATATTATGTAATCATTAACATTATTTTTACTAGACTTGTTTATCATGAGATACTCATTGTGGCTCTGCAGTTGAGCTAAATTTCACACTTGAAGCAGGGATTGAAGAAAGCGGAATGTTCTCCCAAAAAACAAGTACTCCAAGTGCAATGCTTAATTTACATAAAAGGGAGAGAAGGAAACAATAGCAGTTTCTTCCCTTGACTGAAGAAATACTTAGTGACTCACAAGTGATAATACTTTGCAATACCAAGAACAAATAGCCAGAACTTGCAGTTTCAGATTCAGATCTCCTACTTTCCGATACAGAGTTACAATATCAATTAATAGCTCGCTGAAAGACTTGAAAGGAATCTCACACCTGAAATTGAAAAGGCTTGCTTTTTAAACACTTATTTTTCATATTCACTTTCCTGTCTGATTATAGTGATGTCCAGATGCTGGTTCCAAAATACCACAAGAAAGACTATTTTCTTGGTATTTCCAGCCAGCAGGAAACACTGACACTCTCATGAGAAAGTCTGTTCTTCTGAGGTTTCATGCTCAGTTATGCAGGCTCCAGAGCTTTACTTAGCTTGGATAATGTTTGGGTAAGATACGAAATCTCTTGAGATTTGTCCATCACTTATTTTAGTGCTAAGCAACTTGAGTAAAAAACCTGGTATACAGAAACAGTTTAGAAATAAATTATTCAGCCATTATCTCCAAAAGCTCCAAGTGCCTGTATGAACAAGCACTTTTCTAAATACTGGACCTCAGCTGAACCAAAGCTAAGCAAGTTATGCACCAGCTGTTCACCAAAAGAGCACATAACCTAAGAATCTGTGATACTAACCCCACTGCTCCTGTGGGCTAGTTAGAAATGAATGTTAATACTGTCCTGCACCTTTCAGGCTTTCTATATGACATGGCACCCCAGCAGGCATTTATGGACAGACATGGAGAAAACAGACTATCAATGGAAGCTCTTCTTCCAGTGTATGGAAGACAGCCATGAAATCTGGGGGAAAGAATTAAGTCCTTCAGTAGCCAGCTCTTCCAGCATTAGATTTAAACAATGATACAATGGCATCCTGGAGTGCATTAAGAAAACTGTGTCCAGCAGGTCTAGGGCAGTTCTCCTCCCCCTCTACTGTGCCCTAGTTAGACCACACCTGGAACACTGTGTCCAGTTTTGGACTCTCCAGTTTAAGAGTGACAGGGATCTACTGGAAAGAGTCCAACAGAGAGCTACAAGGATGATTAAGGGACTCACCATCTCCCCTATGAAGAAAGACTGAGGGAACTGGGGCTGTTTAGTCTTGAGAGGAAAAGACTGACAGGGGGTCTTATTAATGTCTATAAATATCTGAGGGGTGGGTGTCAAATGGAAGGGGCCAATCTCTTTTCTGTAGTGCCCAGGAATAGGACATGGAACAATGGGTATAAACTTGAGCATAGCGGGTTCCACCTCAACATAAGGAGGAATTTCTTTACTGTGAGGGAAACAGAGCACTGGAACAGGCTGCCCAGAGAGGTTGTGGAGTCACCTTCTCTAGAGACTTTCAAAACCTGTCTGGATGCGTTCCTGTGCGACATGCCCTCGGTGATCCTGCTTTGGTAGGAGGGTTGGATTTGATCTCTAGAGGTCCCTTTCAACCCTTAACATTCTATGATTCTATGATACTATTCTAGGAGGCACAGGAGGATGTTCTGTATCCATATTCCATTCTCTTCCTCCCACACTGGATTGCTCAGCAATCATAACATTAAGTAACAGCAAATACAAGTAGGAAGAAACAATCTGACAAGAGAAGATGCACTTAGTGATCACGCTGTGATTTCTCTACTTTATTAAAGATAATTTTCATTTCAGTATGTTTTGGCAAGCAAACAGAAAGCACCTTGTGCAGGCTTCAGGAACTATTAAAATAACCCAAGGTGATGAATATGTTATTATCCAGCCTGTTCCAGAGGGAAGATGCTCAAGTACTGAAATAGTTTTCATTTCAAATACACATTCATTTTCAAGATACCACACTTGAAAAATTGGACTGTATATTTGTCATACAGTAAGCAGTGATAAAAAGCACAGCAATTTATGTTATTTATGCAAACCACTTGTAATTTAGAAAACAACTGTAGCTTCTAAAAGGCAACAAAGTGATACCACTTTCCCATGAATGTGAAATTTCTTTTTATTGACGTGAAATTCTGGCACGTCAACCTTTGCTATGATAAACACTTTGGGTAACAAGCAAAGAGCTCCTATTCCAAGCCCTCGATGCTCACAATGTCTTAGAGCTTTAGACAAAGGTGCGGAATAATTTCTGACTATTTCAGCATTCTGATTCTAAGAAAAGGATCCTGATACCACCATCACCATAATGCTAAATACCAATGACATTTTAACCAAGAAGGCATTGTGCCTTCAAGAAATGGTTGATGGTCACAACCAATGTTGCACATGTGCTGTGGAGGGGAGTACAGCGAGATGGGCAGTCCAGAGCAGGATAAGCCACAACATCCAGGTCAGAACAAAACCCACATAAAAGATAGTGTAGATTTTGGTCTTACACACATTTCAGACAATCAGAATTTAAGTATCTCTATAGTGTTATAGCTATATTGCCCACCACTGTGTATGAGGCTTCTTTTTTTTTCTTTTGCAATAGATCCTCTTGTGGTTAAATACCAGCTGCAACTTCTGAGTCTCTCATCATAGATCTACCACATTTATCTGTGGCCTGAAGTTCAAAAATGCTATCCTTATGGTAGCCAGAAATAGCTATTAGTTTTCCAGGGTGAGAAATAATAACTAAATAAATGGAGAAGAAATTACATAAGAAAATCTCTTTTCAAGATCTCCAATCCATTTTTCAGATTCACAGTAGTTCTACAATATAGGTAAGTGGAAGATGTTGATAGAGGTTGAAATGCTGGCTTTTAATCTAATCTGAATTTCTAAATCTGTAGAAGTTTTCCCGTCATTACAAATCACCTACTTCAAATATATGGAAACAAATCAAGTGAATAATAAAATGTTTTAATAGCTATTTAGTGTTATTCTGTCAGTTTGCATTTAAAATTACCTGCTGATACAGTACGTAGCAGTCAAACACTACAAAGGTATGATGAGAATGCTGTCTGAAGGATGCACTGAAACCACTTGGATGATGACTGAGGCATCAGGATAGCAAACCAGCAGAAGGACAAATGCACAAATGCTACCATGTAGGAAGATTCTTGTGCACTGAAATTCATATCCACAAGCCTTCACACAGCTTGCAGAGAGAGAAGGCAAAAAATATGAAACTAGAAGAGGCATCCTGGGTACTTCTGGAAACAATGTGAATATAACCCTACACTAGGTGACCACATCGGGTCATAACAGCAACTGATATAATTTCTCTAACCTTATACCTACTTGAAGGATTTCACCTGATACCTCCTTGTACCATATTTGTTGCCTTTGCAGCTGTGGCCATTTATGGCTTTGGGCACTTACATGATCATATAATACCTCTGTCATCCTTCTCTTTTATTCTCCACAGGTAAGCTTCCAACTTCGCATGCAGAGGTTTTTTTTCTACTTCCTAAGCAGATGATTTTCCTCCTGGATTTGTTCACTGTTTCTCACTATCCAGTCTTCAGGATCATCTAATTACCTGTGCAGTCACCTAATGCTTCTGAGATTTGTGTAACAAGCTGGTATTGAGAGAGTTCTGATAGCACTCTCACAAAGATGAGATAGAAAATCTGGTATATGCCTTAGTGAGAGGTAGGTGGGTATTGCTAACGATGCTGACAAGTCCAAGACTGCATCTAGATGATAACAGCATTGGCAAAGAGCTACCTTGGTAGTGCCTATCTTCAGCAGCTCTTCCTAAAAGTTCAAACACCTTTTGAATGTAAAAACATTTTGTTTAAGGTCTCTGGATAATATGAAAGGTTGAACAAAAGAGCAAATTAATTGATATATATTGCCAGTGAAAGGGCAAATATACAAGAGAGAACAACTTTCACCCCATGAAGCCAGTTTACAAAAAGGCGTGCATTTAAATTCTTAATCGCAGAAGAAAAATGGGGGGGGGGGGTGGGGGAATTTATGTCGTAAAATTTTCTTCTTAAAATGAAAGGGAGAACAATTCAGATACATTATGAGGGATTTATTTTTTTTTTTTTTTAAATCTCAGAATTTTTATGAAATTATACAGAAAATTACTGAGAGATGCCCAAGTCTATAGTGGGATCTGAGTTTGTGTGTAGAGAATGGCTCTGTATCAGCTTAGTACATCAAATAAACCAAAATGAAAGAGAAAGCAGGGAGGAGTTTTGCCCTGACACACAAACTCAGCAAACATATTTTGGCTAGGAAGCCAAAATGCCTATAAAGAGAAATAAGATATTTAAATGTCCAGCAGCATCCTCATACACTGTATCAAAGAAATATAGAACCATCAATCTAAAATTCTCGTTTATTCTTTCAAGAAATGGTGCTGAATCACACATGCTTGTGTGTGCAGGTTCTTGGTCAGTCACTTGGACTACATTCATTATAACAGGCAAGACAGCTTAGTCAAAGGGACTGCAGTGTTTCTCTTAGGCAGACACCAAATATATGTTGGTGCTGTCAATGCAGAGATGTGTAAATGTTTTGAGACTGAATGTCTGCTTCCTGTCAACAGTAAGAATTAGCCAGAGGAATATCCTGCACGCATGGTTGTGCTTTCTTAGAGTATAAATATTGTACTATAGAATTTGCAGGCTGCTTGTTTCATCATTGGCCTGATGTTCTCAAAGCTGGTTTTTTTGACCAAATGCAAAGGAAAGCAACTTCCCATACCCCCACTAGACTGTGGGAGCAGTGAGGATTGTGGGGAAAAAGCTGATGAGGTACTAGTTGGGTGAAAGCATTAAGGGAAACACACAGAGTTATTCAGGGCACAGAACCAAAAGCGTGGCCACAGAAGGCAACCCATCTCACTTCTATTATGCAGACAGCAGATTTGGCAACAGCTTGTTACTCTACCATTACCCCTCCCTAGTCACTATTCTGTATTTCTGGGACAGACCTGGGACTCTTTATTCCAGAGCTTCCATCAGGTGACACAGGCAGTTGATGTGTAAATCAGGAGATGGCATATCCATATATTTCTGTATGTAATGCCATCAGAAGGTCCTGTAATGGGTATTTCTATTACATAGAGATGATGATGTATTATGACCCCGAGAGCAGGTCTATTTTTCACTGCTAAAGGGTGGTGGCAAGAGGGACATGGACTTGCTTGCTGCATCCATCTGGGAAAGGAAAAATCAGTCCTTGGGTTCTTACTCCTTAGGGTGGCAGGTGTCTAATTCAAGTAATCATTCCCCAGACATGCAGACTCCCTCATATGCCAGGCTTGGAGCCTTTAAAGGAAATGGGCATTGCCACTCTCATATCTAGTGATGTATCTGATCATATCTCAGATCTAGTGTTAAGTCTACATTACAACTACATCTAACTTGGCATGCCAAATTTACTTTCCTATCAGGCATTTTGCCATTGAGGAAATATGTATTTATTGCATCAAGGCATTTTTGTCCCAGATAATGAAAATGAAAACCCTTAAAAAAAAAAATGCCCAGCAAATCAGGCAATTCCAATGCTAATGCATACATGTGGCACAAGTGCATTGCACTTGTTTAATGGGATAACCAACAGAATCAAGCTTCCCTCAGGAAAGTCAACATTTCAATGTATACTAGGAATACTGACAAAAAGTCAGCTTCCAACCAAAAAATAAACTCTGCATTTAATAACTTAAAATGAAGCCACCAAAGACTAAACATCTGGGCTTTTTGGATATCATCCCAGATAGTGTGTGTAGCACTGAAGCTCTGCACCACTGTACCCTCTTAAGAATCTGAATAAAATCATTCCCATAGTATACACCATTTCTCTGCAGAACACCACAAAAAAAGCACCTGTTGTAGTAAGAGCTGGGGGAAAGGCCTGGTTTTTCCTGTATGTGTAGACAGCATGCAAAACCCCAGTGTTCTGGTTTTCTTTGGGATCTTCGACTTCCCATAATACAAAACACCATTCTGTAGCAGTGGCAACAGCAACAACCTGCGCCGACCACAAAAGAAGCCGATTAGTGAGAGATTATCGGAAACATTCCAGTAAATCAGCAGCACTTCGAGACATGCCACTGGAAGCCAATAGAATTTTCTGCTCCTGAAATGTGAGAGGCATACCCACAGCACATTGCACCAGCATCTGCTGGACACTTCCCCCCAGCACCGAACAGGGTGGGATGCCTTCACGGCACAGAGCAGCGCATTAAAGTATGGTCCCTTCCAGGATATTTAGGTCTGTTTCTCATCAAGTATGAAAAGATCTAGCAAAGCACCACTGTGCCATCAGTTTCAGTGCTAGTTTCGAGAGGTCTACTCAGTACAGCACTGCACTGTGTGTTCCTAGATGCTCAGAAGCTTTGCAAAATTCCAATTCCTGCACAACCAGCTTTGGTACCTCCACTGTCCCCATCTGCTATGCTTCGCAGTTAGTACCAGCCATGCTCAGATGCAACCTGGATTTACTAGGATTTCTGTACAAAATTCTGTAGCTAGTTCTGTGCAGGCAGTCAGATTAGATCAGCGCACAAAGTCTGCAACTGCTTAGGAAGACAGTATGGAACATGGTCACTGCAAAGCAACTGAACCAGCACAACATTTTGTAAGTCAGAGACACGTGGATTATAACTACAGCCAAACTACACAGTGCAAGAGAGCCACACAAAAGACAAAAAGCATGGGTAAGTCTGAAACAGAATTAGCCTTAATAGACAGTGCCTCCCTAGAGCTTTTTATGCTCATGGCCAAGCAAAACGGTTCTGCACAGGAAGACAAGAAATGCAGACTTCTGGCATGGCTCTTGAGACACAAACAGTATTAAAGACTTGTTCCCATAGTGGAACAAAGAGGTGAAGCAGCCCCCCTTGAAACAAACAATTCCTGGCCATCATGCCATCCAGACAAGCACAAATAAAACTGAGTGTTCTATCTAAGTTTTTACTTTATTTATATATATAAAATAAAGAAGAAAATCTTAATCTTAAAAGGTACTAACTTCTCTTTTTTGTGTGTGTAATTGACCTTCCTCTGCTTCCTTTAGCAAATCACACACAACCATATTATCCCTTTTTTTTTTTCTTTTTTTTTTAGAGAAGTATTGGCATTAAGAGGCTCTTGTGGTAGACTGTTTTTTTGTTTCTTTTTTTTTCCAGACAGTCTTGTCCATTTTCTTTTAAGCCCTAAGGTGATAACTCCTTTACTTTCCAGGTCCTCCTGTCCCTGCTCCTCTAAGGTGACATAAAAAGAGAAAGACTCATGCATAAGCTAGGAAGATAGATTGATTAATGACTTCTCCACTCCTGTAAGTCATTTCAAAGGAATCATTCAATCCAGGGATGACAACAGGGAAGATGTTTCCATAAAACTTTGCATGCTTCCAGAAAATATATAATGATACAAACAGAGGCAAGTTGAGAGTGAAGACCTCATGCTCTGGTAATGCAATTCTTTTCTGTTTGTTTGATCACACACACACACACACACATCTGTTTTTCCCATACTTCCTGCTGTTTTGAACAGATCTTTACTGCATTTTATGTATTTCTGTCATTTTCTTTCATCATGTCCTCCTTCCTAGCCTGTTTTTCTAGCCTCTCCAGCCCCCAATTTCCCTTGTCTGCTTATTTCAGCTATTAAGATGGAAACTGTAGTTCTCATAAAAAAAACCCAACAGCTTCCAAAGTTGAAACAGGAAAACTACAAAGGCAACAAATGTCTTAGGAGTCCAGTACAGAATAAGAGGCCTTTGAAAAAAGGTGAGAAGTAAGCAGAAAGGTCTGTTTTGAAATGATAATGTAACAAAGGAACCAATCAGGAAAGAAATAAAGTGAAAACTAACCCAAATATTTGCTTGGAATTGAAGCTTTTTTCAGTTAAATAAAATAATAATTAAGAAAAATAATAATTTAAAAGGAAAATAAAGGAAAAAAAAAAAGAGTATACTATATCCATTCTTTTGCTTGTCCAATATGTTTCTGTACTTACTGATTTTATCCAAAACAGGTAATACACTTGCCAAAATATCATGAAAATCTTCCTACTAATGAGACTTCTAGACAGAGAAAATGCCAGAATTCCTTGATAAATCAGAAACAGAAAGCAGTACTAGGTACTTACATGGAAAACTTCTTACATGAAAGAGTCCAGCCCAGTATTACAAGCAAGACCAGACCCACGAAGCTCTGTACATACCCTTTTAACAGCCCAACATGGTAACCAACTTTGCAAGATTTAGTCTGGCTGCTTTGGGAGGGGCTTTGCTACCAACACTCCTCAACACAAAGGACAGCTTGGTCTTAGCTGAAGAGCCAAAGACACAGAACAAAGAAACTGAAACCTTAACTTGATGGATGCTGCAGTTTAGGGTTGCAGCACACTTCTAGGGCAGTGTGAGAAAGCAAATACTCTGCTGGTGGCACAGCCCTTGGCTGCCTGATGGAACAGTTCCCTGCTGCAATTTGCTTCACAGGCACTCATTTCTGTCCCATAAACACATCTAGAAAATACTCAAGATGGAAATTGGGCCTTGGGGTGTTTTTGAACACACTTGAAATATTTTTTGTCTTTGTTTCTAGAATGGCAGGGTGAACAAGTCCCTCTACAAGCGTCACTATTCAGCCTTCATCGAGCTTACAGTGTGGGGCAAAAGCCAGCTCATGGCATGTGCCAAAGGGGGGAGAAAGGAAGGGAAAGGAGGGCAAGACTCTCATGCTGGTATTGTACACAGAGGAAGGGATAGGGTAACGAGTCACTCACGCAAGGCATGGCATAGGTGGATAAGGAAAGATAAAAAACATCAGAGATATTTTCACATTGGATTTTAGTTCTAATAAACAAAAACTAGGGCAATGCACCCATTTTTATCACGAGGCTCCCCTAATGAGAACACTGCTAATGAGAATACAACATGAACAAAAGCTTCTCTCAAAGTGTGTTCATTCAACATGGAACACTTCCTAGTCAAAATCCAGAAAGACTTCCTAATAGGGATTAGCTCATTTTCAGTGCGAGCCAGGGGGCTCTGGAGCAAAAATACCAAGTGTTTGGTCAAGAAAACTAATCTGGGCCAAATACTGTCCTTATTGGATCTTGGTCATTCCCTCCCCTCTCTGTTCTCTCACAGTTATGATGAAAGGTATGACTCATCACTACTTCTTGTTAGCACACAGGGAAGACTCAAAGAGTTCTTGCTCGGTTCCATTCATTGCAGCTGGGTTATGCAGACAAACCACAGTGAGCCGATACAATGAAAAGCGAGTATTAGCTGGAAAGCATCAACTTTTTTTTTTTCCACTTAAATTCTCCTGCTCCCTTACATCTTTTTAGAGCAATGTGCTACTATGTAATTTTTAAGAAGCTGAATGAATTTTAAACCAATTAATCCTTTCTTCTTTATCTTTCTATTTTTTCCTCTACAAAGTAGGTGGAATATACAAGCCTGCCCATTATTGTATGTATGTATAACAACTTTCAAATAAAAATAGAAGGTCAAGTTTTCAGCTGGTATCATTTACCATATTGATAACAACCCCCCCACCCCAGCATTCAGCACCCTACTAAATCCTGAAATGTCCTTTTACACTTGCACACTACGTAAGTACTATCACTCAAAATCAAAGGTGGATTGATACAAACATATCAAGGAACAAACAACTTTCTGCATCGATCGGTTATGGCTGATCCCAAACTGATCAGCTGTCTGGTGGCAACAACTTTGTATCTACAAGGCTGGCTCAGTTTAAGGAGCATTTAACTCACCCTCAATGAGATGTTCTTTGAAAAGAAAATGCAGAAACCAAGTGGTGTAGATTTTGGTGGTATTTAACTGATTGTGGAAGAAAGAATTACAGACTTCAGGTACATCTGCTGAAGCTCATAATTACCATGGGAAATCAAGGCATTTTTCTTAATCTCTTCTTAACTAAAATAATTTAAGTCCATTTTTGTTGTCACTTCCCCAGACCGTACCCTTTCAAGGACAGTTCCACTGCTTTTAATCTAAAGTACAATAACCTGCTTCATACACAACACACATAAATTTACAAATCTCTCTGTGCCAGGCAAGGGCAGTAAATTGAGAAAAGAACAATGACAGGAACTTCACATGTGCAACGCCTGTTTCCTAGCAAGGGATCAATAATGGCTGAGTGCATTACAGTCACGGGGAAACCAGAACCAGGTTTGCTCTTTTGCTGCTGGAGGTCACCAGTGCCCTCAGTACAACCAAGCCTGATGCTGTATATACATGTCACAGTGTAGAATTGTGCAGAGATCCCTGACAGAGCTCTGAAAAAGCCAGCCTGGGTGCTCCTTGCACAGCCTATGTAGAACATATTTTTTCTTCTTTTGGCTCCATTAACATCATAACTTTACCAGCTACATCCATCTTAGTAACAAAAATAATAATGCTAAAAAAATATCTGAAGTATTTCTATCTCAGCTCCCCCTTTGGCAGAGTTACTCTTTCATCTCAGAAAGGAAGGATCTGTCTGCCCAGCTCACAGTACTACAAAATGAAATGAAAGATACAGTTCTCAGCGGTTATCCTAGATCATCGTAAAGGGAACGTTACCTTATTGTGACTCCCTTTCTATTTACTAGTTGAGCTTATCCTTTTTATTTATTTTACTACATCAATGCTAAACAGTCTGTAGACCTTCCTATAACATAACCTCTTGCTGCCTCAGTTTCTTCTTCTGTAAAATGGGAATAATACATTCATATTTACCTTTTGGCAATTAGACTACCTAATCCAATTAACCAGTTACTGTGCATTTGTAAAGCACTGTAAGCTCCTCAAGTGCAAAGCATTACAGTAACACAAAGTCTTACTGTTATTATTGTAAAAATAATCAAAATTCAGAGGGAAAAGGAAGACGCCAGCTGGCAGAATAAATATCCAGGCTCACTTATTGGCAGCAGTTTCATTGTAATAAAAGCAGGGCCATCGGTGATTATGCAGGCTTGTGCTTCCAGTCTTGAACTGGTTAATGAGCTGTTAGCTTATTTCACAGAAAGCTCCTTGAGGCTCAAAATATTGTCTGATCAGCTTTTTTTCCATGGAGACAGGACTCCCAACAGCAGAAGTCTTTAAGCACATGCTTAGAGTAAAACTAGCATTTAGGTGCTTTGGTTAATCAGAATCACAATAAGAAAACTCAACATAAGAAAATTAAAAGGTTTTTCTCTCTGAAAAATGCAGATATGTTAGAGTATTAATGGCCAAAAATCCTCCTGATTTAACTCGTCTCTAAACCCTACATTTGCCTAGAGTTTTGGCTAAGTATATGCATATGTATACATACAAACATACATACATAGACATATCCTATGTATTTCATTTTAATAAATCTCTTCTTTGGGGCTTGTGCCTTGATGTTGTAAAAAGACTGTAAGGCTCTACTAGGCTTTCACTTCTATTCATGACATCTGAATTAAACATGGTTAAGGGGTAGATTTCAAATTAAAAAGGACCTTTCTATCTGTCTAAGAAAAGTTAGGCTAACCAGTGACACAGCAAGATGGATGCATGGCACAGAAGGGACTGAAGTAACACCCTAGACCGGCAAACACAGACTCCTGTCGAAAGCTGCAAAGTAACAACATCTCTGAGGACGTACAACAACTTCCAAAAGAGATTTTTGGAACATTTGGACCATGGCTGCATCACTAGAAACCAGAAACAGTTATGAATATAATCAACAAACAGAATCCCATCCTGGAATAATTAGTATTCCTGGAATCAGCAATAGTTAATATGAAGAAGCAGCCAGAAAGCCACTGAAAATTCAAAATATAGACACAATTTACTTCAGGAGACAATGTGGTTACCACTCACTGGAAGCATCATTAACTATAACAGAAGATTTCTCATCTTGTAGGAAATTCTTAGCAACTGATTGGTCCAAGGTAGGCTTTGAAACACATGAAAATGACAATTCTATAATGTTACTTACTACAAAGCATCTATGATGGTGAGATCAAAGATCAATTCTACAAGTTTTCCTTGGTAAATTCCCGTGAATCAGAATAGGAAACCCCACATAGCATTGGGGATTTTGACAACTGAGTAGAGGTAATAACAGGTAAGTCAGGCACTGGTAACCCCTGTCTACTCATCAGAAGACCAACCAAGAGCAGTGTTTCCCAACATCTGTGCCCACAATATATATCTAATGTTTTAGACTGCCTCCACACCACATGAAAGGAACTAATGTCATGAGCAACCTAATTTATGATTAGTAAAACTATAAATCAAACTCAGAAAAATCTGATGCCTTCATAGTGTTAGGAAAAATCAATAGGAGAAGGCTGAAGGATCTTCAGAAGATTTGATATCTCTAGAGAAATCTAAGCTGAACTGGAGAGCAGGCTCCAGTATTCTTAGGCTTGGTTCAGAGCTCAGGAAGTCACTATTGACACACCACGATTTTGTCTATATGACAAATGGAATGTAATGCATTTGGACATTTTGCAGCTACAGCTGCAAATCGTTTCCAGGAGGCTCATCTGAAAGCCTGCATAAGTGTGGATACCTGCAAAAGGAAGAGAACAAGTCAAACCAAATGTTAATTCCTAAAAAAAGTGTCCTCAAAGAAAGAGGCAGGAAAATGCAGTGTGTGAACCAAAGGTGATCTAAATTACACTGACTACCAGTGACAAGCAAAATAGATGACCGACATTAGCATATCTAAGAGAAGAGTGGACTGGATTTCAGAGTCCAGAAGATCATATGCCTACCAGATTTTCACCTTCAGAACAGTTACTGAGAAGCACATTAAGTGGAAAGACAAGCTCATTAATTTAATCAGTTTTTGATAGCATCTGACAGCCTCCATCACTGCTCACTCAAACACAGAGGCATCTGAAGGTTGATCAGGATCAAAACAGACCTTTGTTCTCATGGGCATGAGAGGCCACAGCTAGGCTGTTCTTGTTGTGGGAGGAAAACAGCACAATTTATTTGTTGTTTTTACTGTCTTGAAAGGCAATGCAGAAGGAGCCCCGTTACCCTTCCTTCTATCCCTGTAGTAGCCACCTTCTTGCTCATCCCGACACATTTTTGTCCATGGCACCAAAACATGTGGATTCTCAGGACTCTGCCACGGGCAACAACAGTCAGGCCACTGCTGTTTTGATCCAGGCTGCTATTTACTTTGTCCACTTGTAGCACCTCTGCACCTTTATATGCCACAGGTTCCTATTAAAAATAACAACAGCTCTCAATATGAGCTATCAAAAGTGAAGCAAATTAAATAAAGGCATGGGAACAAAATATGTCGTTTGTCTTCTGCAGGACACTGACATGGATTTTGATAGGAAGAATGGATAATGAATACTATCTAAACATCAGCTTAGCGCTCTAGCAGGAGACTAAGGTTTGGTATATATGGTATATATGCCAAATATATATATTTGGTATATATGCCAAAATAGCAAAATCACAATTCAACTACCACCCAGCCACGCCTCAAAAGTTCACACACAATAATGATAACAAGATGCTGCTAATGATAAGTTAACAAAAATCACAAATTCATTTAGAGAGTAAAGAAACAGAAAACTTGACAGAATTCATATATGTTGGCACTGGCATGAATTTTAAGAGGGATATATAAAGACCTATTGGCAATCTGTTAAGCATTTACTCATTCAAACAAAACTAATATCTGTCCTTCAAAATCAACATTTCAGACTACAATACAAGTACTCTTCATCTTACCAAACTGGTATAGACAAATACCCTTGAGAGATGTTGCATTTTATCTCTGTAATGTATCTTAAATATAGGATGAAAATGCCTAGTTCATTTGTTAAGAACAAAGCCTTACCATCTATCTTGGCAAAAGCACTACCAGGCACCTGGGGAACGTGTAAGGGAGTCTCTCCACTGCCCTTTCTTCAGGAAGGGATAACATATGGGATCTGATATAAAGAATGCACCAAGAACAGGCCAGAGATGTCAACACATGTACAAGAGCGAGCTACTATTTGAGATTGCAGGATGGATTCCAGGTATAATGCACCATTTATCTATATTTAATGTCCCTATTCTATTATAGTCTATACTCCACAGGATATACCACTGGATCTACAAGCATTTCTGCTTTGGTTTTGGGGTTTGTTTTTTGTTTGTGGTGGGTTTTTTTTGTTTGTTTGGTTGGTTGGTTTTTGGGTTTTTTTAATGATAAAAGAGATAGGGGGTTTCTACTCTTGGCAGCTCTTTC